>VXAZ01000803.1:250583-276945 GCA_013399875.1 Gymnorhina tibicen
GAGCGGGGCGGGGGGCGGTGCTGGGGGCTCGGGGGCGGATCCTGGCGGGTGATGTGCGGAGGGGCTCCGGGGGTGTTGGGCGGTGTGCGAGGGATGTCCCGGCGGAGATGCGCGCCCGGTGGTCCCGGCGAGAGGGTCATGTCGAGGGGAGCAGAGGTGCGTCTGTGTCGCCTGTGGCAGAATCGCTGGATGCTCCGGTGGGTCCCGGGTCAGGGAATCTCCTCAGCCGAGGGGATCCGGGCAGCCCCACCGCAGTGCCAGCTGGTACCCAGCGAGCGCCTCGGGGCTCCTGCTGTGGCTGCCGGTCGTGGCCGTGACGCGCTGTGTTCTGCAGAGCTGTGGGTCTCGCTGGAGGAGCACCAGGACGCGCTAGAACTCATCATGAGCAAGTACAGGAAACAGATGTTACAGCTTCTAGAAGGGAGAAAACGTGAAGATGCAGAGCCAGTCTTGAAAGTCCATCAGGCTAATTCTGGGGTAAGGTGGGATGGAGACAGGAGAGTGCTCAAGACCCCTGTCCCCTGTCTCTTGCTCGCTGTCATTCGATCTTTGTTTCCATTGCTGCAGTGTCTGTGCTCCAAAATACATTTTCTCCAAATCTTGTTCCTCTTTGCTGGTATTTTTCCCTCTGTTCCTTTCAGAGCACACAGTTTGTAACAGCTGTCCCAGAGGACACTGAAAGGCACAACCCCTTCACAGCCCAGTGGAGGCTTTTTCTTTCAACCAGGTGGTGACTTCCCTGGGTTAAGCTTAATGTACCTGATCCTTCCTCTATAGCAGTATCAAAGATATCCAAGTTGTTATCATTCCTGTTCAGTGGCTGTAACACAGGGAAAAAAAACCTCTGTAAATCTCTGTGAGTTGCATATGTTTAGTTCTTAAAGAGATTTCACTCCAAAGTGGTTTTAAATCCACATACTCTGTGCCTAAAAGTGTCCTTTTGTCCACACTGGGCTCAGTGATTTCAGAACTCTGAGATGCTGATAACTGCTACCTGTTTCATATTTAGGTCTCTAATAACAGTAGAATAACATTAAATTTCCATTTAAAACTTAGGAATTGTGTTATGCATTTTTTAAAGTGCATTTTTATGTGATTAGAGAACAGCAGGTTGGTTCAACCCAGTGACATCTCATATCTTGTGGTTTTTCGTTGGAACTGGAGCCAGCCTCACTCTTTTCATGTGTATGTTTGCACTGGTGTGTGGCAACTCACTGGTTCTCTTTTGTGAGTTGCTTAACTCCTCTGAAGGTAAGTGGTGTAGGAATGTCTGGTTTCCAGTGCCTGCCTGGGTGCACGAATTGCTGTTTATCAAGGTTTTACATTTGAACAAAACTTGACAATACAAAGCTGAAAAGGCTTTGAAGGAACCCTTGAAGGGATATCCCTTGGCTGTCTCAATATCTAGGCAAAGTCTTCTGTACTTCAGGTTAAGTCCATGAGTTTTTTCCTCGCCACCATTTGGAGAACAGTAACAAACTTCTAATGTCTTTAAAAGAACTATATTCTTGTTATAACCATCTTCCATGTTTAGAAAAATAATAGTTTAGAAAATTTATTTATCTACTTCCCAGAAGTCTTTCGTGTTCTCCAGCTCTCTTCTGGATGCTCTGATTTGTTTACATACTTTCTGAATAATGGAGTTGAAAACTGAATCCTCTGCTCTGTGATACATTTATCTTCCAGAGGCAGTAGAAAAACTATGGGCACTTAAGGAAACTCCACCCTGTCACATGTGATGTATTGCTCTTCAAGCAGGAGCTGTTGCTCCATATTGGAATTTGCCAGTGTTTGTTCCATGTACATTTCTGAGCTTCAGCACAATGCATCTTCCAGAGGATTGTTGCTGTATGTAGACAGATTCTGTAAAATCTGCCTCAGGAGGCTCTGGTCTTACTTGCTTTAGTTTATTGCTTGATGTCCTTCTGAGATAAGGTTGTTTACTCCACACTTGAAATCTTCTTTGCTTTTATTTTTGGTGTATTTATAAATTCAGTCAGGCTTTTCTAATAAAGCAATATAAAATTTGCTGCCTACTAATCATGTTGACATGAACCTGAATCTCCTGTCTCAGACCTTGTCACACTTGAAATTATTTCCCTTTAAGTCAGGGTGCGTTATCTTGCTGGCTGCTGTGTCTCTATTCACTGTTTTCACTGATGGCTCCTGATAAAGGACAATAAGGTACAAGTTCTTATCCTTAAGTATACAAGGTAGAAAGTTCTTGGGAGGAAAGGATTAAAATTCAAAACAGAAAGAGAATCCAAAATCAGGAAAATGGAAGTAAGTGATTTAGAAGGGATAAATTATGACTGTTGCTTTTGCCTGGACTTATTGAATGTATTAATTTTATGTCTTTCAGGAAATTGAAAGTCAAATAGACAGAATATGTGAGATGGGAGAGGTGATGAGAAAAGCTGTTCAAGTGGATGATGAGCAGTTCTTTAAAGTTCAGGAGAAACTGGCTCAGTTGGAGGTAAGAACAGAGCCAGTTGCTGAAGGTAAATCGAGCTTTGGGGGTCTCTAGACTTTCTCTGGATTTTCTATGCTTGTGTCAAGGACTTACAACACTCAAAATTTGGGGATGGTGTCAGGAAATGCAGAACATGATTGTTTATTTTCAAGTTCTTAATGTTCATATTATTTTTATTTATCTACATATATAAATAAATAAAGCCAGAAGCAAAAGATAAGCTTTAAATTATGTGGTTCCCCTTGTGCCAGCACTGTGTTAATTCTTGCATTACAAACTGTGTGGTTTATGTATCTGCGAAGGAGAGGGACTGTTTAAAGATTAACCTTTTAACTACGAGTTAGCAACTTTCTGTGATAGTCTTTTCGTTGTGAATTAGCTCTTTTCTATTTCAGCAAAAATGTTGATTTTGCAGCTTGAAAACAAAGAGCTGCGTGAGCTGCTGTCGATCAGCAAAGAATCCTTTGAGGCGGGGAGAGATCTGCCGGACTGTGAAGCTTAGGCCACAAAAACCTCATCTCCAAGCCTTCAGAGACTGTTATGAAACTACCTGACAAGGATTTGTTGTTTCAGGTGTTTCCTTGTATATTTGTTTTATCCTTAATGTGTGGGGGCTGTTTTCTCTGCATTTTTCTGAAGTGCTGATGGCAAAAGCTTGCACCCTGCTCTGTCTTAGTACCTGCAGCACTCGGATGCTTAACACTGAAGTATTTGATGTGTCTTCCCTTGTCATGGTTCATTTCCTCTCCCTTTGTTATTTTTTTATGAGCTTTAGTTAATAATTCCAGCTGTGCAGATGGCTCTTAAATCCGCCTTGTGTGTAGCTAGAGAACATAATGCAGGTTGTGATTATTGTGCTTGATGGAAGGAACGAGAGATGGTTGAGAACCACAGTGTGAATGGCAGGGCCGTGGTTTGCTCTGGCTGCACAGGGCAGCCGGGCTCTGCCGAGTGAGTGACCCTCAGTACCTGGTTGGCCTGACTTTGTTACCTTGCCACTGCTGAGGAGCAGTGAGAGGGCAGCAGATGCCAGCAGAACACTTGAAGGAGTCACTCCTATTCAGAGCAAACTTTACCTTGTTTTAGGGGTGAAGACTGGAGTTAATGACCCTTCCTGACACACACATTTTTGAAGGATTAATCTTTTTTGATAGATAGCCTTGTCCCAGCCTTACCGGTGCTCCCAGTTATCAGCCAGCCCTGCTCTGTTGGCGTGCTCAGAGCCTGCCAGAGCACAGCACCTGCAGATCAAAGCTCTTTGGCCTCCCACCGCTTTGGGTTCAGGCAGAGTGAGCTCAGGTCTGTCTCAAAACTAAACCAAACCACCTCCATCCACAGATTTTTAATGCCACATCACAGGTGAGACTGGTGACAAGTGTTCCATAGTTACTGCGGGTCCTGTATTGACTGCAATTAGAGGTGCAGTGTTGTAGGAGTTTCAATAGGGTGGTATTTTTAATGACACTTTTATATAAAGATTTCTGTCCTACCTGTGATCAAAGAATAATCTTCCAAGAACAGTAAACATCTCATTTCCACCATTAGCTTAAATTTTTAATGCCACTTTTTCCCAAGTGAGACTTTTGACAGATGCAGAAGGTGACTCTTTCCTGTGCTTACTGAGAGACAGTGAACACTGGAGACGTTGTGAACATTTGGAATACCCAGCAAGACTGGTAGATATAAGGGATTTCTGTACAGGAGTGCTCTTGTATACAATCCTTTTCTATTAGAAACTGTTCAGGAGGGAATTAAAAAAAACCCAATGGGAAAATATATTCTCAAGTATTTTCTGTTTTGTGAGTGTGGGGGGAAATTCCATGTATTCTGCATGTTCCCAAGCCTTTTGCACCTGAGTGAAATATTACAATGACCAAAACGTTGAATTTTCTCTCTTTTAAATTAACATCATCCAGAATGCCTGTGATGCATTTTTATCTTCACTCTCTCAGTGTAGGGTAACATCCCTCCAATTGGGTCCTTGGTGTGCAGCCAGAAAAAAACCAAAAACTAAATAGCAGTTGCTTTGATTGACTTTATTTTTAATTAGTAGCAGGTGAGAATTGGCAAGGGAAGTTCAAATATGTTCACAGAATATCCCAAGTTGGAAGGGACCTACAAGGATCATCAGTCCAGCCCCTGCCCTGCACAGACACCCCAACAATCCCACCCTGGGCATCCCTGACAGCGCTGTCCAAACGCTCCTGGAGCTCTGGCAGCCTCGGGGCCGTGCCCATTCCCTGGGGAGCCTGGGCAGTGCCCAGCCCCCCCTGGGGGGAAGAACCTTTCCCTGATCTCCAGCCTGAGCCTGCCCTGACACAGCTCCATGTTCCATTTGGCTCCTGTCCCATTCTGGATCTGTAACTGGAATCTGTGGCTGTAAATGGCCACAGTTGTACATGGTTCCTGAGGGCTGCTGGGCATTTTCAGAACTTGCTGCACTTGTGTTGGAAACTGGACTGGAGCTTCAGGACTGGAAATGCTCTGCCTTCTCCTCGGAGTCCAGACACAAAGCATCTCCCCCGGTCCTTCAGCTCAGTGGGAGCTTCAGCGAGCGCAAGGCTCGTGTCCTTCCCTCGAGCTCTGCCTGCCCAGCACCAAGGCGTCCCCACAGGGTGCAGGTTCCTGAGGGCCTTGAGCGTGCCCACTGCACTGGCCCGGGCCGAGCTATCCTTCCCTCACCCGGGGTTCTCTCTCTACCCTTCAGCCGGGGCTCTGTCCCCTCTCAGCCGGGGTTTTCTCTCTCTCTCCCCTCAGCCGTTTCTCCCTCCCCAGGCCGCAAGGGGGCGCTGCCCCCCCGGGCTCGCGCGCGCTGCCGCCCTCGCAGACCCCCCCCCATGCCCTTTGGCGCGTGCCCGCGAGCGCCACCCGCCGGGCTCCGGGCGCGCACGCGCGGCCCCGCTGGCGGCGGCCCCGGCGCCGCCCCTCGGCGCGGCCGCCCCTCGCTCCGCCGCCTCCATCTTGGTGCAGCGCAGCGAGCGGGGCCGCGGGAGGGTCCGGGCCTGGGTGGCTCCGTCGGTCCGGGCCGGTTCTCTGCTGTCCGCACCGATACCCAGCGCGGAGCTCGTCCCCGCACCACACACCCGTTAAAAAATCCGGATTTTTGTTTTAACGACTTTTTTGTTTTTATTCTCCACACATTCTTTACAGATGTCCTTGGCACTTCTTTAATTCTTTTTTACCCCCATAGATGTATTTTTTTTCTGACATGAAAAGAACTTCACTTCTGCGGTGGTGGCTGGTCTCGTAGCTGTCACGTACTGGCTGGCGTGCCCAAAAGCCAATGTTCAGTGCTGCTTTCCAGTATCCATCTGAAAAGAGATGGAGGAGCCTGATCTCCACGGATCTCTGTTGTGCGTGCACGCTGAACGGACAAAGTTTTATTTTTATTAAATTGTACCTTGGTCACGTCATAGGGGGCTGTTTCTAGAAGCACATGTTCTGATGCACAGAATGCAGGTCCTTGCAGTTGCCTCTTTATGTGAAGAAAATGGGAAGCAGAACAATGCTGTCATCGGGCAGGTTCCATGTGGGGTTCTATAGGTGCTTTCTGGCTGTGAACAGCTTCATGTGACCTGCTGTCATTTAGCAGGATCTGCACATGAAAGGCCTTAAGACTGGGGCCTAGCTCTTCCCTGTCTTTGCATTAAACCTTTCAGCTGTAAATACACAAATGCTGAAGGCAGTGAGGCTTGGGGGCTGGGCAGCTGCTCAGGGTGTTTACCATTTGGAGGAGTATTTATAGTAGCTGAATTAAAAAGTAAAGAATTTGAGGCAGATGAACACAGTGAGATTTCTTTTTCTTTTTGCTTAAGTTATGCTTGCTTGATAAGCAATTTTTTAAAATAACTTAAGTGTAGTAAACCCATCTTGTTATCAAATCTGACTGGGTTTTAATGGAAAGGTTTATGTCTTTACTCCATGACTGATAAAATTAGCTTTAGTCATACTTGATCAGATGAGATGTTTTGATCATTAAATGAAAAAGTGATGTATTTTATGGCCAAAAAAATGATAAAGGTAATATGATGTGAGTTACATCTCTAGTAGAGCTCTAATAATATCAGTCTCATTAAATGAGAGAGAAGTACACGAATAAGAAGATCCAAGTGTGTCCGTGCAGTTCCTGGGATGCAGTGTGCTCATTTGAGAGCTGAAATGCTGCCCGAAAATAACACTGTCCTGAAAGAGATTGTAGTAACTGTTGCCCCAGTGTAGTGCTGAGGTGAGGGAAAAGCAGTGATACTGTTATCTTTGCAATAGCTTTGTGTCTTCTGATTTATAATATTTTATAATTGAATCTTTCAGTGCAAACGTTTCACACCAGGTTTGAACAGCCCTCACCCAGTTTATTTAACCTATTTCACGTGTGTGTAATGGTCTGACAGGAAAACTCATTTCAGCTGGAAGTTCTGAGTGGTGGCTGAAGGAGATACTTCAGCTGGGGGAGAACACTGAAATACAAACTTCTGTAAAACTGGTGATGAGTTTGCACATTTGGGGTTTGGGCTTCTTGCAGTAGCTGCCTTCACTCAGCATTTTCACTGGGGTGAGGGTGAGAGTTTGAAGTGTCTTTGCATTCAGGCTTCAGTCACTTAAATTGACTCTTCCAAGGTACCAGAGGGAATTCAAAGCTCAGTATAGGTTGTGAAATTCACTTTCCTGCTACACTGGAGAAATATGCTTTGTCCATGTTTTTTCTCTTTTGGGGTGGGACTTGTGGAATGATTTGGGGAAGAGTTGTGCTCTGATGCTTCATACCTTTAGATTACTGCAGAACCTGCCAGTGTATCTGTGGGGTCAGAGCTGTGTTGCTTCTCAGCAGCTTTGTCTACAAAAATATCCTCCTTTTTTTTATCTATCTACTGAGTAAGCAACAAACTCAAAACTTGATTTCTTCTCAAGGAAGGCTTCTATTTCTGTAAGGTTTTGTGTGGTAGGTGGCAGTTTGCTGAAACTGCTTTTCTCATGAAAAGGCAAAGTGGCACTGGAAAACTTTAGGAGGGAATTAATTGCTAACTAGTTACTGATGCAGAAAGGTTTCTCCCTGGTGTTAGCTACAAAACTATCATAATATATAATCAATGTTTTACAAAAACTGTTTCAGGAGTCCAGAGAATGGCTCTGCGTTATTTTACGTGCAGTGTCTGTACACATAATTGAGAAGCTTGTTAATTTTTACACAATTCTAAATGTGCTTCAGATATTACTGGTCCTTAACTTAACCTTTGGAACATAAATAATCAGGAAATTTTAATTGCCATGTGTATATACATCCTATTGCTACTCTGAGGATCTGTGCAAGCAATTGTATAAATTATGGGATAATTTAATTAATAAGCACCTATATAAAGTTATTGATAGGAGGACTAAAGCTTGCTAATTGGTCAAATACTAATGATCAAAATGAAGTTGCCATTTTAATGGTACACACTGGGACCTTTCCTGAGATGCCTAAGTGTGTCTGAAGAGTTTAAAATTGGAAATATCGTCTCACTGGCTTGGAGGTAGTCTTTTGGAGAACAAAACTGGAAATGGGAATGCCAAATATGTCTAAAACAGCTTTTCCTAACATGGATTAAACCTACTGTATTAAGGTAGAGGAAATACATCTGTTATTACTAAGACCTAGAATTGATGTTTAAGGGGGTTTGAAACTATATGGTCTTTAAGGTCCCTTGCAAACGAATCCAGTTTGTGATTTGATGAGAATTTCCTTTAAAGTGATACTTAGCGTGTGTGTCTTTTTCCTTCCTCCAGTATGAACTGGAACAGAACAGAATTTACCACCTGAAACTGCTGCTTCAAGTTCAGATCAGGAAAAGAGTCTAAGTATATACCACATTGTAACAACAACTCAAGACCAAAGAAGAGGCAACTTACACTGAAGAAGATACAAGGCTTGATCTGAAACAAGAAGTTTGTGCCTACTCAACAGCTTCAAAAGAGCACGTCCCGACGCTGCTATAGTAGTCTTTGTTTTCTCCAGTGCTGTAGTGAAACTGCCCAGGGCAGCAGCACTCGTATTCTCTAGAGCTTGATAGATCACCTTCTTTTGCTATCTTTTTCTTTCTCTTTTTGTCTCTCTTCCTTTTGTTCCCTTTTTTAAATAATAGCAGTCTTCATCCTTAGAAACTTGTGCTGAAACAGAAGAATCGGCAAATACTACTGAAAGTGCAATATTTGAATATCACTGCGAGGTTGGTGCACGTGGTGGAGAAAGAGTTATATGTGTATTTTTAAACTTGGTTCTTACTAAGTTTTTAACAGAAGGGGGGGTGGGTTTGATTAGGTTTTTTTAATAGTTCTTGATAATAAATTCATTTAATAGGGAGGCCTTGGCACAGGGTGCCCAGAGAGGCTGTGGCTGCCCCATCCCTGGGAGTGTCCAAGGCCAGGCTGGACAGGGCTGGAGCAACCTGAGATAGTGGAAGTGTCCCTGCCCATGGCAGGGGTGGCACTGGATGAGCTGTAAGGCCCCTTCCAACCCAAACCATTCAGTGGTTCCATGACTCCTTGCTGTTACATTCATTTAGTAATAGTATGGTGAATTCATAGTACCTGCAGTATGGTTCTATTTAGCAATACTTATAACCCTCAAGAGCTGATTACTGGTGTTTCTCTCTTCTAGTAACAGTAGATTTGTGGTTCCAATGCCTTTTTGCAAGTAACTTCTCTTTAGTCTTTTAATCTTACAGGTATTCTTTTTCTTCCTCTGAGTATTTCTCTTGGTGGGGCTAATAGTTCATATTCCTGTTACGAGATGTAGGAATTTGATAATTACTGGAAAAGCTGCTGATACTATAAAGTATCTTTGTACAGCAAATTTTAGTGCCACCTGAGGAATCTCTGTTTGAACTGAAGTTGTCAGGCTTTAGAGAATTGATGAGTTCTCTGTGCTGTGCTGCTAATGCTCCTTTAAACTCAAACTGTTCAAATGACGTCATACAGTGGTAGTCTGAGCAGGAGGTCAAGCACTGTGGCTTTCTAACCCTAAGAGAGGCTATTCTGAGCTAAATTTTAAGCTAGATTTTTGTCATTTCCTTTCTGTGATGTCCCTTTAGTTCACGTTTGAGGCAGGGTGTCTGTTTGTTGCTTCCCTTGTATCGGAGGTGAAGTAGCCATTTGGTGACTCACAAAAGCCTTTGGCAGGCTCATTCCAGCTTCCAGAATGGGTTAATGCTCTGGCCTGTAATTCTCCTGGGAGAAGGTATAATAACATATCATTTTCCCTTCCCCCAGTCACCCTACTTGCAGGACCAGTTTATTTTTGAAAAGTATTTCAAACTCTAGGATGGCTTAAAACACTTCAGCTGTTGTGTTCCCACAAGGACATTTTCTTGTATGGGATGTCCTGGGGTTGCCTTCCTCAAAAGATGAGGGTTCTTATCTTGGAATGATGCTGACAGGAACTAGTAGACAGTAAATCTCAGCAGCTTTATCAAGTGCTTTTTGTTAGATACTCAGAGAAAATGTCTTCTTTAAACATGATCCAGTGCATAATAAAGATGTGACTGCTGTGGCTTTTGTCCTTTAAGCAGTTTAGGCTGGACAGGAGGGGAAAGAGATCTTTGCTGGGGTGAGTTACCCCAGAAAGGTGGTGGAACCTCTGTCCATGGAGGTCTCCAAGACTCAGCTGGACAAAGCCATGGCTGCCTTTGTTGGCAAGAGGCCTTTGAGGAGCAGAAGGATGGGCTGGAGTCCCCTGATGGGGTCATGTTTCTGATTCATTATTTTCTGACATGTCAGTGTTTAATGACTTACGTATGTTAAGGGTATTGATTTATGCCACTAATTGTAGGTTGGTAGGGTAAGAATAAGAGGGCAGCATTGATTAAAATCAAGAGATTGTTACTAATTTTTAATGGAAAGAAGAGTGAGATGCAGAGCAAGGAAACAAGCAGTCTATGTTATAGAAATGATATCACAGCAGATTTAGCAGTTCACTGAATTCTTAAAGAGCCTTGGGGGGTAACACTGTACTGTGGAAGTGCTGACCAGTGCTGTGGGATGGAGACCATTACACAGTGTCCTGGGATCCTTTTGCTCCCTCATATCACTCCCCCAGCTTCTGTTATTTGTGTTTTCCTTCATCTACATCTACCCCACATGGGTCTGAACCAGAAGGGGGGAGAAGACCTCCTCCTCTTGGAGGCCAAAACTCTGTCAAACTTTATGTGCTTGTTTCCAATTTATTTTTTTAATGTCAGTCTCAAAGACCAAAGGTTTCTACCCAAGAACTTCACAGCAGGTGTTTTTTGGTGCTCTTGGATCACTTTTAAACTGACTTCCAAACAGCAGAATAAAAATGCTGTGCCTTCTAATACATTGAGTAACTCACTGGCTGTGTTAGAGTGAGAAACGTGACCCTTTTACAAGTTGCTTGGGTGTCTTTTATCTCAGCTAAACACATTGCTGAGTAATTTTTAATCTCTCTGCTTGTTGCAGCAAGTAAGCAGAGAACAGATACGGTCTCTGTTTCCAGATAAAATACTCTGGAAATGAACAAATAATTCTGTATCTTTTAAGATGCATATTGGCTGTTTGGAGGGAGGAGGGTTGTTTCAGCTGTCTCTCTTGAGCTGCAGTGTTTAGTGGGGTGTAATATAGTTCATCTGATTTAAATGCTAACTTGTAAGTCCAAGTGCCCTGCTTTAAAAATGAGACGTGTACATCAAGAAGCCAATGAGTTGGTAAAGGGGTTGGGAGTGTTTCAAGGGTGAATCCGTGACTTGTAAAGAAGAAACACCCCATAAAAGAAAATGCTTTCATAGATGTCAGCTAATTTAGCAGTTCATTACACCTTTAGTTTAATGCTATTTTCAAATTTGATGTGTCTTCCTAGCACTTGAGCTTCTATGCCGCAGGAATGTTAGTTTTATTCTGGTTATTAATTCCATAACTATGCAAAACTGTTTAATTACTTAATACCATTTTTTTAGTATGAAAGACTGAACACACAAACTAGGGAGAAACTGTGCAGGGATTTGAACTTAATTGTGTTGATTCAGAACTGTTGCATTTTCCTAATCACCTGTTTAGTTTGGAAGAGCAGATACTTCAAATATTTTCAGGCTCTGGTATGAAACAGCGAATGTGGGAGTACTTTGAGGTGTAATACTTGAAAAATGCCAGACGTCTGTTTTGTTCTAAGCAAGCTTTGTTTTGGTGTTACAGTTCTGGCTGGTTTTACAAATATGTTGCCTGCGTAAATTTTAAGGCTTGCTGTGTTAAAAAAGCTCGACTGTTTTAGTGGTTTTGCTCTGTTTTAAGAACAGAGTAAAACTTTAAACACGTTTTAAGAAGGTGTCAGTAACTTACACAAGCTCTTTGTGTTACTGTGTTACGGGGATGTGGAGGAAGGAAACTGCTGTTAAGTACTGGTCTTTCCCTGTGCTTTCTCCGACCCAGATGAGCTTTGATCCAAACCTGCTCCACAACAATGGACACAACGGGTACCCCAATGGTACTTCGGCAGCGCTGCGCGAGACCGGGGTTATCGAGAAGCTGCTGACCTCGTACGGCTTCATCCAGTGCTCGGAACGGCAGGCCCGGCTCTTCTTCCACTGCTCCCAGTACAACGGCAACCTGCAGGAGCTCAAAGTAGGAGGTAACTGAGCTCGGGGACCAGCACCAGTCTCTTTCACTTGTCATAGAATACCCTCTTACCTCGTGGCTGCTGCTTTTGGGGCTAAACTGGCAGTGAATAATCCACCTCTCTTGGTGGGAGCCCTTCCCAGCACTTTGTGCAGCTTGTGGTACAAACCGTTGTGGAGAAGGAAAAGGTGCAGTGTTAGTCAAACTTGTCTAGCTGAAATGGAGGCAAGTATTCAGACTGTGGGAGAATTTACCTCTTGTACTCCCTATTTCTTTGTTTAGAATTAGTTTGAGGATGGCCAAGTGTTTTTCAGCATGAGGAGGCTGCAACTTCATGCTGATAATTATCATGAGAGTGAAGTTTCTAAACTGTTTAATGGCCTTTGTTGTGTTGTCTGAACTTCAATGTGGAGTCTGCTGTATAGTGAGCAGGCCAGGGGGAGGGAATTACTGTGGAATTACACCAGAATAGTTCATTAGCAACAGGAGATAATAAGTGGAATAACCAGAAAATATTTGCAAATCATGTGTCCTTCCTTGGTAACAAAAGCACCCGACTTCTACTTGGTTGTGTTTGGCTACAAGCAGTGAATTGTTAAACACAGCCATTTAGTGGTTTTTGTAAAAAAAAGCCCAATCCCAAACAGAACTCTGACAGCATTGCAATGTTTGGTTGTCTTGCAGACGATGTTGAGTTTGAAGTGTCTTCTGATCGCCGAACTGGAAAACCCATTGCTATTAAATTGGTGAAGATAAAGCCAGAAATATTACCTGAAGAACGAATAAATGGACAAGTTAGTGCCTATTTTCTATACCTGCATCGTTTCCATCCTTTACTCCAGTACAGAAAACTGGGTTCATTTAGCATGGATATTAACTGCCTACGGTACAGTTACACTGAAATACATTTCAGTGTATTCTGGGAAAAATTCAGAGGTTCAGTTTCAGCTCTTACTTGGCTCCAAACACTTTCTTAGAGCCAAGAGGTGTTCTGTGAGATTGAATAGTTGCAGTGTGGCATTCCCTGCTGAGTGTGTAGTAGAGGATACTGAGATTCATTTTGTGTTCAACAATGCCACTCCTGAAATGACTAGCAATGGATTTTTTTTTTTTTTTTTGACTGGTAGGTTGTGTGTGCTGTTCCTCACAATTTAGAGAGTAAATCTCCAGCTGCCCCGGGTCAAAGTCCAACAGGGAGTGTTTGCTACGAACGTAATGGGGTAAAGCTTGCGTATTTTACTTGAACTCTTCACTGATCCATCACTGTGGTCTATGAGAAAAAAAACAACAAAAAAATGCAATTAATGTAGACAACTGACACTGCACTGAACTGTGCAGTTTTTGGCAAAAAAGAAAAAAAAAGCATGCTTTGGTAATTACTTCAAAAAATAATGTTATTTAGACAGTTTGCCTGCTTATATCCGTGGAGAACTTCCTAGAGCCAAATAGTTGTTCTCTTTTAAACCTGATGAAGTTCATGTATCCTTATCTTGAACTTCTAAAGTTTAGAAATTGGCCTTTAAAGATGGCCATATACAAAAACCTTTCAGCTTGAGCTGCTTGTTACAGACTCACCAAAACAGCACGATGGAAAAAGAGCGTTTTGCATGCCATGTTTATTATTGTTGATTTTCTCACTAAATTAAGCAGATATTGTTGTTGAAATTGTGTTAATCTTTCTGTGAAAGAACTGTTCTGCAAATCGAATAACTTTAGTTAATGTTAATTTACAGGAAGTATTTTACCTGACTTACACCCCAGAGGATGTTGAAGGAAATGTACAGCTGGAAACAGGAGATAAAATAAACTTTATAATTGATACAAATAAACAGTAAGTTGGTATTGCTTTTCTGGCTTCATGTTTTGTTTTAGTAGTCAGGCAGAATTCATACCTATTCCAAGAACTATTACATGAAATACAGCCTTAATTTTTGTTTCAGTTTTGAGCTTACAGTTTGCTCTGGTTTTTTTCCTCTAGTACTGGTGCTGTAAGTGCTCGTAACATTATGCTATTAAAAAAGAAACAAGCCCGCTGTCAAGGAGTAGTCTGTGCCATGAAAGTAAGTGATTTTAAGTTTCATTTGAAAATGAAATGCTCTTTTGGAAGAGTGCTGTTCCAAGTAATATTTAGATTGTTAAGAGCTGTTAACAGTATGGGCTGTGGGTGTAAATTGTGTGAAACGGTTTAAACAGCTCATCTTTGATACTGAGGCCCTTCTTAACAAAGAAAGTTCCATTTATTTCTGTTTATATATTGTGGCACTCAGCTGTGTGCACCTGTAAGTGCTATACTGAGACTTAGAGTCTATTTTGTGTTTAATAGAACCTGTTAAATGACTTACTGGTATGTTCCTATAATGGACAATTAAACACTTTTTTTCCTGTTCACAGGAAGCCTTTGGATTTATTGAGAGAGGTGATGTCGTGAAGGAGATATTCTTTCACTATAGTGAATTTAAAGGTGACCTAGAAACCTTACAGCCTGGTGATGATGTGGAGTTTACAATCAAAGACAGAAATGTAAGACGAAATCCAGTAAAACGGAAGCCAAGGTCCTAGGGCATAACTGCCCAGCTCTCTGCTTTCCCCAGCTTTAAAAAAGGGGGGAGGGGAGGTTCATTGAGGTTCATTGGGAAACGTCTGTTACTTTCTATCTTCTCTTTGGTGTTTGACTTATTTTTGTGCTTCTAGGGTAAAGAAGTTGCAACAGATGTTAGACTGCTGCCTCAAGGAACTGTCATTTTTGAAGATATCAGCATTGAACATTTTGAAGGAACTGTAACCAAAGTAATTCCAAAAGTACCCAGCAAAAACCAGGTGAGTTTCAGTAGTTAATTACATTTGTGCAGTGCTGGTTTTATTGTAGTGACTTCCAGTCAAACAGTTGTTCCCATTTCCCAGTACCTGTTTTCTGCATAAGCATCATGTCGGAGTAAAGATTTACTCTTTTTTAAAATTTTAAATCCAAAGAGGAAGAGTTAGGGTAGTGGTACATGATGGAGTTTGTGTTTTCTTTAATGTTTCAAATACTTGCTGTAAAATTTTGTGGGGTTAGGACATATCCTTAAAGCAAAAGAGTAGGGAAAAGGGGAAAAATGTTTACAGAGATAAGCCAGATCTATGGATTCTTGTGAGCATTAACAGTTAATGAGGCTTTTGGGCTGCAATGTTTGACTTGGAGGAGTGTTCACGTGCACTTCCATTAATGTTTTATGTGGGTCTCTGTTGGTGTGGGAAGGTTTGGGGTGTTTTGAAAACTTAAGAAAGAACCTGCTTTTTAGAAGTGTTGTGAGTATGGTTATAAACTCTCTCTTGAAATAGAGAGAATTCCTTTGGCAGGACATGGGTGGGGCTTAAAAAACCTTCAAGTCAACCAACAGCTCCAAAAGCCACCTTGCATTTGGCAAGTTCCAGATGAGGAGTGGTGGAAATGGAGCAGAGTCCAGCAGGATTTGGCAGAAACACTTGAGCTGTGCTGAGCCGTGCAGGTGAGCTCACCCTTCCCGCTGGGTTTCTGTCCCCAGAGCGATCCATTACCCGGCCGCATCAAAGTGGACTTCGTGATTCCTAAAGAGCTTCCCTTTGGAGACAAGGATACAAAATCCAAGGTGACCTTGCTGGAGAGTGACCACGTTCGATTCAACATTTCCACGGACAGGCGCGACAAACTGGAACGAGCCACCAACATTGAGGTTCTCCCCAACACTTTCCAGTTTACTAACGAAACTAGAGAAATGGCAAGTATCCATCTCCAAAAATTTCTAATTCTTGAGGGGAAGGGAAAGTAAAACATGGGGGGGGGGAGAGTGTCTTCTACAATAGATATAAAAATCACTCGTGTCTTCCACTGCCTACTCTGAAATGCAGCTCTCAGATCTGCAGCGCAAACAAAGTAGAAAGTTCAGAATTAACACTCTGCATCTTTGCCTTAGAAGGATAAAATCTCAACTATTTTTAAACATTTAAATGAAATTCTGTTAGGAAACTAGACCTTAACTGGCCCTCTTGGAGGGGATTGCTGGCTGGTTTTAGCAGACAGAAGTAATGCAGTCTTGGACTGATAGTTTAAAATTCACGTACTTGAGTCTAAATAGGTAACTACTCACATTCTTTAGGAAAACTGGAAGACCCTGAGGCTACCCTGGTTCAGGTAGTGAAAAGTGTAAATAATTGGAGAAGGGACTTTGCATAGCTTCTGGATTTCAAGTTTTTTGGCCAATCTCTGTCTGAGGGTCAAGCAGGAGGATGGTAGAGAGCAGAGTTCTCTCAATACAAGAAACTCTTTGTGGATTACAGCGACTAAGATGGATGTGCTAATGAGTATTACAGAATATCTTTCATTCCTGTAACTTGGAATGCTGGTTCTGTTCCAACTAGACTGTAACTTAGCCTTCCTTTGCAATTCGGAGTTCAGTTACAGTGTTGTCACATAAGTGTGCTGTGAATAAGGGACCCTTGGCTTTAAAAGCCCTGAGTTTTGCCTTCAGCCTTTGAGATTTTGGGTTTCTGTCCTATAGACTTCTTGTATTTCTACTCTGGCTAAGTACATCTGCCTGCCTGCTTTGAGCTGTCATTGGGGTGACAAGTGTTGGCAGCTTCCAGGAAGGCTGGCTGGTTTGCTGGAGTTTGTGAAAGCTGTTTAAGAGAAGAATGTACCTTTGCACTGTCATTCAGATCCTCTAAGCTTGTCCTGAGACTTGCTAAATTCTGTAATAACTGTGTTGAAGGGAATATGTTAATGAATTCTGCCTTAATTCTGGCAGGATCTGGTACCAGGGTTTGGGTTGTTTACAGTATATTCTGTTTATCATTCAGCATTCCATTTTTAGTGGTTATCAGGAAGGCCACTGAACTCCTGGGTAACATGGGAGTATGTTCCCATAACACACACCCAGTGGGTATGGGAGTCTTGTTTAACAGCTTCTTTATCTTTCCTTTGTTTGTGTCTGGAAACCTGATGGTTTTTCTCTTAAACTTCTGTCTGAGCACCAATTTTATTTCCTGTTTTTATAGGTAGTTGTATGTTTAGCGTGTGTTTGTGTGACTTATGTACTCCTATAGATGCTCCAATGTTTGCAGAGCTGCCGCATTGTGTTCTCTGTGTAGTGGTACTGGCAGGTTCTTTAACTTCAGTCCTTGTTAGTCGCTTAAATTAATATTCTCCACTCTTCATCATGAGTTAACTTCAGGAATGAGGTGGGAAGAACTTGCCTGCATTTCAGGTTGACCAGGGCCATGAGCACCAGGGTTTACAAGGAAGGACATTGTTTAAACCAAGTGTTTTCCCAGCATTCAGGCCTTCCTGCCAACTCCTGACATGTGGAGCAGCTGCAGACAGATGTCACCTACCAGGGATAAAACTGTAATTGTTGGTTTGGCTGTTCCAGGGTGTGATTGCAGCAATGAGGGATGGCTTTGGCTTCATTAAGTGTGTGGACAGGGATGCTCGGATGTTCTTCCACTTCAGTGAGATCATGGATGGAAATCAGCTCCATATTTCTGATGAAGTAGAGTTCACCGTCGTTCCTGTGAGTGGGATTAATACTCCTATAAAATCTCAGCATTTAAAGAAATGATGCACAGTCTGTCTATAACCTGATGGATTTATTTTCCAGGATATGCTGTCTGCCCAAAGGAACCATGCCATAAGGATTAAAAAGCTTCCCAAGGGCACGGTTTCCTTCCACACCCAGTCAGAACATCGATTTGTGGGCACTATAGACAAAGAAGCCACTCCAGCCAAAGCCACTAGCCCAAATAAAGGCAAAGAGAAGGTAATGCTGCTCTTCTGCTTGTGAATATCTGTTCTGCATTGCTGCCATTACAGACTGAGGCTGCTTCCTTAAAATCTCTAATTCAGCTGGGTTTGAAGCACTGTTTGGTCTGTGTAGATGTGAACTACAGCTGATGAGAGCAGTCAGTGAAAACTAACTTCTCTGAACAAGAAAATAAAAGTAGTGTTAATTAATAATGATCATACTGTTGTTGAGGGTAATTCCCAGGAACTTGATGGGGAGTTTCTTTCTACCTCCCACTACATAAGGTTCTAGTTAGAATTATTTAAAGTTAAGTTTCATGGGGAGACCCTCTTACTGTTTTGTTATGCTGCTTTAAACAATGCCAGAATACTTAAAAGTTCCAATAAATGCTTCCTGGAACTGGTGGCAATACTTCACTGCCTTTTAAAATACTGTCTGGCATCACTTAAAGCTCCTTACCCAGAGTTTGATTGTGTTTTTGAGCAGTTACTGTAAAACCACTGAGACTCCAATGAGCAGTGCTTGGACTGTGTGTAGGAAACTGTTCGTAAAGAGGTGCTGATTGCTGAATTCTGACCTCTTGTTTTCAGGAAGCTGAGGATGGAATAATTGTGTATGATGACTGTGGAGTAAAACTGACCATTCCTTATCAGGCCAAGGATGTGGAAGGATCTACTAATCCCCAGATAGGAGATAAGGCAAGATAATGAAGTATACTATTGGGAAATACTGATCTGGGCACTGTGGGGGTGTGGGCTTCTCTTTGCCTTTACCTGCAACAAATGGAGGACAAGGCATCTGTGTAGTATTACCTGGAATATTGTGTTTAAATGGGTCAGTCTTCTGTATAAGTAAAAAATACCCTCTAACCTGCTAATTTATAGATGAAAATAGTGTCTTATTGTGTAAATGATCCTTTTTAAACAAAGAATTTTTATCACTAAGTGGACACTGCTTGTCAAGAGGAAATTAATTGAGTATAATAAGAGCATAGAGACTAAGATGGATATTGAAGAGGGAGAATATTCCCTCATGAGCATATTAGCCTGAGAGACAATGGAAAGGGAAAAAGCTTGGAGATCAGGAAGAGCAACCAAACTGTCAGGAGCCATTCTAGTTACTGATTATTGTTTCTAAAAACTGAAACAAAGAGTGAAGTGAGGCACTGTGGGCCACTGGTGAGCAGTGTAGGGAAAGGAGGTGATCCCCATGGACAGAAAGATTCTCACGTTTAAGGGGTGAAAAGCTGAGTGCTGGAGGCTGGCTTGCCTTGCAGGCATCCCAGGTATGATGCTGCTCCCTGGAATGTAGGGATGTCAATGGCTGACGTGGTTATGGGAAAGTAGTGACTAGGAAATGGCTTTCCTGAGAGCCCAGGTACTGCTGCAGAGCTACACAGCTTCAAAACTAGTTAGTTTGGGGGTTTTTTTGCTGGTGGTCGTGGTTTTCTGTGCATTTTTCTATCTGGTATGATTCACAACTCTTCACCAGGTTGAGTTCTGTGTGTGTGAGGTGAAGAGAACCGGGCTGCAGACGGCTGTTTCTGTCAGGATGCTGGGACGCAACTACAGCTCCAAGAGGCTCTTGGGATACGTGGCAGCCCTGAAAGATAACTTTGGGTTTATTGAAACAGCCAATCATGATAAGGAGATCTTCTTCCACTACAGGTGAATGACAGGTTTATTATTTGACTGTGTGTCTGTTTAGGGGGAGTGGGAGGGTGTGGAGTTTTGTTGGGTTGAGTGTTAAACCCATTTGCACTTTACACACACATAGACTATATATATATATATATGCTTAGGTATCTACAGTTTCATTTATCATCTCTGCTGGACTGGTTCAGGCTTTTCAGCAGTCCTGGTGTTCTGTGCCTCTGAATCCCAGGCCAGGAAATCCAGTTGTGTTATGTATTTTAAATGCTTCACTTTCCTGAATGGGGATTCCTTGTGAAATGCAGAGGGATTGAAATAATTTCGGATAACTGATGTGGTTGTTGGGTGAGCATCACTATTGTCATGTAAACAAAGGAGAACTGTTTATCATTCTGTTCCTGTAGTGAATATTGTGGTGATATCGATAGCCTGGAACTTGGAGACACTGTGGAATACAGCTTGTCAAAAGGCAAAGGAAACAAAGTTAGTGCAGAGAAAGTGAACAAAACACACGCAGGTAAGGCTGTACTGGTGTTTTCTGCCAGCAGGGCTATTGGCATGTGCTGAGGGGTAAAGTTTGTTAATGATCCATTTACAGTTGGAGCTGAGAGTAAGAAGATGCTCAGTGTGGGGTGGTCATTGGTTTCCTGAAAGCTGCTGCCTGGGTTTCTAGAGAACAGACAAGCACAGGCCAACTGTTCTGTGCACAGTAGCAATTTTTTGGACCTTTAGTGTCCTCTGCCCTCCTCACTTGGGGGTTGTAAGGAGAGGCCAGTGGCGGAACTGGCCAAATCAGTAGCTGCACTAATTGTGCTGTACCTCACAGGGGAAAGGTTGCAAGAGGAGGGCGGATGGGGGAGGGTATTACGGACTTGGGGGTGGGGGAAATGCATGCTTCAAGATTATTGGATGATTAAAGAGAGCAAGGCAATGGAAACACTTTGATTTGCTTTTCAAGCTTCATGACCTTAAGCTTCTTGTATGAAGTTTCTATGTATGAAATGTCAGTGTGATTTTGATTCAGTGTCGTGCTGTGCAAAATGTTGACTCCTGGTCAATCTGAATCACTTATTTAAATCAGTTTAAACTATGATTAAAACATCCTGTTCTTCTACTCTCTGTCTCTTTTCAGTGAATGGTATCACTGAAGAAGCTGATCCAACTGTTTACTCTGGTAAAGTAATTCGTCCCTTGAGAAGTGTAGATCCCACACAGACAGAGTACCAGGGCATGATTGAAGTCATGGAGGATGGTAAGATTAGTTCCTTTTAATTAAGTGTTCCTTTCACTAGTGCACAAGTTGAATGCACTGTAAATAGAGGTGTTGAAGATTTTATTCACACTACAGACTGTATCCACACTGCAAAGCTGACTGTAAAAGCAGCATTTGTAATACTGAAAATCTGAAATCCGGTGGGAAAGGCCTCTCAGTTCTGTCTCATACTTTCCCCCCAGGTGAGATGAAAGGAGAGGTCTATCCCTTTGGAATTGTTGGCATGGCCAACAAAGGTGACTGTCTGCAGAAGGGGGAGACAGTAAAGTTCCAGCTGTGTGTGCTGGGTCAGAACGGGCAGACGATGGCTGTGAACATCACCCCGTTCCGCAGGGCCACCGTGGAGTGTGTCAAGGACCAGGTGAGTGACTCTGTGAGCACCAGGGCCGTGGTGATAGGAAATAACTGCTCCAGCTGGCACAGAGCAACTGAGAACCACTTCTGAACTGGAATTTAGGGAGTTGTGCCCAAATGGATTGCTCAGGACTCCAGCTCTAGGGAATGGGTGTGGGTAACCCACGTGCTGCCTTGTGCCAGGTTCTGGTGTGACTTGAGTAAAGGTGAGCTCAGAGCCTGGTTTGGTGCTGAAACATCAGAACTGCTGGCAGCAGTTAATTCTGAGGATTTGGGTTTGAGATGTCCTAGAAAGTGCTCTAACTGGTTTTTGCTGAAGAGGGTGTTAAAAAAGTGTTCAGAAACAAAACATGCACATGCTCTGCTTCTGGAAGAAGCTTCTTTGCAGCGTTAAGCAGTCAGTGATTACAGCCCACCTGAAATGCAAGGCTGATCTTTGCCCTCGTTGCATCTTGGAATGATTAAAAAGTTAAATGCTGCAAATGCTTTCTGTTTTTATAGATATCATGCAGCACTAATTTCCAGTCATTTATGGTGAGGCTGGATGAGTATTCCTGATTTATATATGAGTAGAATGGAAAATAGAAGTAAATGTCTTCTTATCCCAGTGACAGGCCAAAAAATGGAGTGGTTGCTGCTGTGGCTTCAGGGTGGAGTCTCAGAGCTTGGGGCACTGCTCTTCTTTGTTTAATACAGCTGCCAGGACTTGGGCAGTTTTCAGAACTTGCTCTATAGACCTTAGGATTTAAATGTGACTTCACAATGCCAGGAAGAGTGCTTGGATTTCCAGAAGTGTTGTTTCCAGACAGAATGTTCTGATCGCTGTAGAAATTGCATTTCCACTTCTGTTAGGCACCACAGCTTTGGAGTTTTAAATAAAGTAGTTAAAGTGCAGTGAGGAGTAAGTTACTGCATCTGTCTGGGTGCAGAGCAAATCAGTAACCTTGTGATGTGTTGCTTTTCAGTTTGGTTTCATTAACTATGAAGTTGGTGACAGCAAAAAGCTCTTCTTCCATGTCAAAGAAGTCCAGGATGGTGTGGAGCTCCAGGCTGGGGATGAAGTGGAGTTCTCTGTAATCCTGAACCAGCGCACAGGAAAATGCAGTGCCTGTAACGTGTGGCGTGTCTGGTGAGGCTCTGGGATTGAAGGGATTGACCCTGGCACAGTGTCTGCATCCCAGCAGAGCCCTGCAGGCTGTGTCTGCCTGAGCTGGATGTTCCTGCAACAGGAGCTCTGGATTCCAGCTGGCTCCAGGGAGAGCTGCACCTGAGAGCTCCCAGCTCTTAGAGGGGATCCAGTGCAGGCAGCAGCAGCACTCCAGCTCTTCCTAATTACAGATGGCTTGTTCTCCTTTCAGTCTATTTTTAAACTCCCCCTGTAGCAGGAATTTGGATACAGCCTTGCAAGTAGAAGTTAAGGATAAGGAAACTGATGGTTTTCCTGTGTGGGTGCTGGCCTCTGGCCCACACGCTCCACAGCGCTGCCACCTGTTTCTTGAAGAGCAGCTTTAATTTTTAAATAGAAAACTCATGTTGTTAGAGACTCTTTTCTTTTTGGCATGGCATTTCTTATAAGTCATGGGTTTTGGGGTATTTTTAACTGTTTACACACTTGAAGAAAACTGCATAATTTTTCTTTTGTTTAAGCTGGAGATAGCACTTCAGCAGTAATAGAAAGCTAATGATTTTGTCTCAAAATTCTGTGTTCCCACCATCTTCAGAGACGTTAATGCTCTGCCATGACATACTGGTAACTTGCAAGCCTTTATTATTGCAGTTAAATCACAGAATCACAGAATGGGTTGGGTTGGAAGGGAACTTAAAAAACGATCTCATTCTACCCCTGCCATGGGCAGGGACACCTTCCACTGTCCCAGGTTGCTCCAAGCCCTGTCCAGCCTGGCCCTGAACATTCTCAGGGATGGGGCAGCCACAGCTTCTCTGGGCAATAGAAACGTGGGAAACACTATCAGGTTAGGTGTGCATGAGAGTAAATACAGCACCTGTGCTGCCTACAGAGCACCCTCTGGAGAGCACTGAGCTCCTGCTCCTGCAGAGTCCTGTGTGGAGAGTAGGGTTTGGGGCAGGAACAGGCTGTCAGCCAGGTCTGCTGTCACACAGCATCAGTTCTGCAGTCTCGAACTGCTACATACGACTGTAGTCAAGGGCTCCAAAAGCCTGGGGTGCCTTGCCCAGCTCGGGGGTGACAGTGCCCTGCGTGTGCTCTCTTGCAGCGAAGGCGCCAAGGCCGTGGCTGCTCCGCGTCCCGATAGACTCGTGAACCGTCTAAAGAGCATCAACCTGGACGATGCCAACGCCCCGCGGCTCACGGTGCTCCGCCAGCCCCGGGGCCCCGACAACTCAAAGGTACAGACACCCGGGGCAGCACCCCTCACTGCAGGGGCTGCTGGCCGGGGTGACACAACACTGCTGCCTCTGCTGGGGGCCTGAGCTGTCGGCTCCTGGCGTCTGCTTCCGTTCTCTAGTGAACTCCTGGCTTGCTGTGTGAGGGTGGATTGTTGTGCACTGTGCCCTGTGTCAGTCCTGTGTGCTGTGGTTGCAGAGGAGCACGCAGGAGAGAAGCAACCCGCTGCTGCTCGTGTTGGAGCCTTTCTGTCTTGGTTTGTCTTGGCTGTCTTAGTTTGCTTTTCATTTATAAACCTCAGAGGTAGCAAGTGAAATCCATTTACCCAGACGTGGCTTTCACACAATGTTCTGCCACCTCTTGATAAGCAGGAGGAGAGAATCGTCTGGAATCTCTGAGGTGTTTTGGACTACAAAGAACACCCCACAGAACCTGTTTTGTTGCTGTCTCTGTTTCTGAAATCAAACATGACTAATTAGAAAGGTGCTGCTTGGGTGGAACAGACCAGGCTGTGTCTCAGAGCCCAGTGGCAGTGCCGGGCTCACAGTTGGACTTGATGTTCTTAAAGCCCTTTTCCAGTCTAAATGATTGCATGGTTGTGTGATGCTGGAGCTAAAAGTTTGTTGTGTTTTCCTTGCAGGGATTTGGTGCAGAGAGAAAGATCCGCCAGGCTGGTGTTATAGACTGATCCCAACCCCACGGCGACGTTGGGCCGCGCGGTGGGGCTGGCGAAGGGTACTGAATATCTCCCTGTTCATCCCTTCCTCCAAATTCTCAGAAGCTATTCCACCAGTTTTAACACCTTCTCATGTTATGTTTAAAATTAAATTTACGAAACCATTTTAAATTTCTGCACAGTTGCATTCTGGAGAACTTTAAGGTGGCGCCTTATAGTATCACATTTTAGAAGCTTGTTTTGAATGGTGCATTTAACGCAACTGGTAACTGCAATCTCCATTGCCTCTGTGAGTAAACATAGACAGCTCTGCTCGGGCAGACCTTGTGGAATTCTGCACTACAGTTATTATGCTTTATCCTTGTTTTTGGCCAAGGTTTATTATGCCTTAGTGCTCAGTTGCATTATCTTCCCTCCCGAGTGGAAGGGAAGACTCACTTCAGCTCACTCTGCTCAAATCCTGAGGACCATGTGAGGGTGGAATAAGTTCAGTTTCTATCAGATCTCCACAAACATTCAGATACCTTGAGTTGATGGCCAAATGTTACAGTGTTTTCCTAGTTCATTTAACTTGACTCTTAGCCAGTCCTTAGAGCTCAGTGCAAGTCTCTCCCAGGGTCGGTGGACTTTGTAGTGTTCTGGAACAGACAGTGCAGAATTTCATAAGGCTGAGGTGTGCCATCAGTGTGGTAATTTAAATATATTTAAAACAATGCACAAATCTGCTGCTGCTTAGAACACTGCAGCTTCTAAACCCAGTTTCTTTTACTGATTTAAATTTAAAAAGAAAGAAGTTGTGCCTGAAGTGGATACATTTTTTTTGTTCTTTTTGCAGCCGGCACCCAGTGTACTGTAAGAGAATAAATACTTAGGCTTTCCATAGCTGTATTGAGACTTTCATCAAGGTGAATAGTTGATGTCTGTGTGCTTTTTTTTTTGGTTTATTTGTTTTGTTTGGTTTTTTTTTTTTTTTTTTCTTTTTTTTTTCTTTTTTTGGTTTTTTGTTTTGTTTTTTTTTTCTCCTCCCCTGCCCCCCTCCCTCCATTTCCCCAGTCACACTTTATCAAGCAAGAAAACGGAATGATTGGTCTAAGTATTACTTTAACCAAAAAGATCAGGAGTTACTTTTTGGAATAGAGGGCAGTACTGTGGTTTGCTTTGGTTTTTTTTGTTTGGTTTTTTTTTTTCTTTTGGTTAATTTTTTTTTCGGTTTTTTTTTCTTTTTTTTTTTTTCATGTTACCTCTATTCTCAATTTAGGGTTTTCTTCTCTGGGAGATGCATTATCTTTGTAAAACAAAACATTGCTTTCTCCAATTTTTTTTCTGTTAATGGCAAAGAATGGAAATAGAATAAAGTTTTACTGATTTTGAAAAAAGCCTTGCTGTGCTCGGTCTCTTCTTTCCCCAGCGGGGGCTGTGTTAGACCTGTGTTTTATTCCAGTTTGCACAAAGAAGGGAGCTTCCCCCGAAAGGCTCCGCATCATCAACCCTTTACACTGTTTATACATTATAACAAACAGCAACGTTCATTGGGTACAAATTACGTAACTTCTAATTAGTATCCAGCCGCCCATGTACGAGTTCTCTTTCACCCCTCCCGAGCTCATCAGGCCCCAGGCGCAGTTCTCTTCCTTTGAGGCTGGGTCTGTTTGCAGTAGGGGGTCAGTGGGGCCGTGGTTGTGATCCCCGCTGCTGGAATTCCCTTTCCCCAGTTCCTGCTCACTGCCCCTTCCTCTTGGCATTGCAGTCGCTTATCCTTAAAACAAAAGCTCAGCCACGTGCACGATGCTCACACTGCAGTAACCCAGAACTGCCCAGCTCCACCTCCTCATTAACAACTTTTAAAGTACAAAGTTTGGCTTAAATCGCTTTTCAAACTCCCACTTTAAAAACTACAGCTTGCGGGTTCGAGGTCGTGGCCCCCTTTAAAGCCCCGTGGCTCAGAGCCGGTGTCGTTCCCTCCTTAAAAGCTCTGGGATGCGGGGTCTGGGGTCGTTCCCCCCTATAGCCCCGGCTGTGGGTCTTGCTGTCGTTCCCTCTTTCAAGCCCCGTGGTTCGGGTGTGGTGTCGTTCCCCCTCCAAAGCCCCTGGGTGCGGGCTCGGTGCCGTTCCCCGTTTGAAGCCCCGTGGTTCGGGCTCGGTGCTGTTGCCAGTTCGGAGCCACGGTGCCGGTCCCGCCCGTGTCGCGCCCGTGTCCCTCCCGTGTCCCTCCC
>VXAZ01000803.1:277091-298947 GCA_013399875.1 Gymnorhina tibicen
CGGGAGGCGGAAGCGGCGCGGGGCGATCGCGGGGCGGCGGCGGCGGCGGGGCCGGGCCGGGCCCGGCGAGGCCGCGGGGCCATGACCGAGTACAAGCTGGTCGTGGTGGGCGCCGGCGGCGTGGGCAAGAGCGCGCTGACCATCCAGCTCATCCAGAACCACTTCGTGGACGAGTACGACCCCACCATCGAGGTGCGCGGGGCCGCGGCCGCGGGTGCGGGACCCGGTGCGGGCTCAGAGCCGCGGGATGAGAAAGGCGGGGGAAAGGAAACTCTCCTGTGCCGAGGGCCCTGCCCGTGCCGGGCGGGAGTGGATGCGCCGCGGGGTCCCTGCAGCCCAGCCCGGCCCGGGGCTCTGGGAGAGGTTCCTCCCCGGTTCTGCCTCGGGCTTCCTAAAGCAGCCGAAGGCGAGCGAAAAGGCCACGGCCGGTCTGTGCAGGGCGTAGGTTCTGCTCACAGTGCGGGTATTTGTTATACTCTTTTTTTCTTTCTCCTAATGAGGAATTTCTTTAAAGCAACAGGAGTTGTGTGTTTTGTAACAAAGGATGAGAGGGCTTAGAGTCTCATTTAAAATGTGATTGTTTGGGTAATATTTAAAATATTATAGTTTTAGATACTGGTAGTTTTTCATCAGACATGGATGAGAATCACAAAATCCAGACAAGTTTGGGTTAGAAGGGACCTTAAAGCTCGTCTCATCCCATCGCCTGCCATGGGCAGGGACACCTTCCACTACCCCAGGCTGCTCGAAGCCCGGTCCAGCCTGGCCTTGGACACTTCCCGGGAGCCAGGGGCAGCCACAGCTTCTCTAGAACGACTCGAAAAGCTCCTCTGTCACTCCTCCCCGTGTTTTTATTGTTATTTTTCATCCCTGCACCCTGGGGTGGACAGGAGCAGTGCAGCGCTCACGCCCAGGTCCCCGTGTGTTGCAGGACTCGTACCGCAAGCAGGTGGTGATCGATGGCGAGACGTGCCTGCTGGACATCCTGGACACGGCGGGGCAGGAGGAGTACAGCGCCATGAGGGACCAGTACATGAGGACGGGGGAAGGCTTCCTCTGCGTGTTCGCCATCAACAACAGCAAATCCTTCGCCGACATCAACCTCTACAGGTACAGCTGGGGCTGCCCCACGGGGACGGGGGCAGGGAGATTGGCAGAACGAAGCAGGGGAGTGCCTCAGTGAAGGCCCAGTAACAGACAAATACTAAATCTCCCACTTCTCTCAGGAAGTTTTGTCACTGTTCTGTGCCAGTACATAGAATGACGGGGTGGGTTGGAAGAGACTTTAAATCTCATCCAGTGCCGCCCCCTGCCATGGGCAGGGACACCTTCCACTGTCCCAGGCTGCTCCAAGCCCCGTCCAGCCTGGCCTTGGACACTGCCAGGGGCAGCCACAGTTCCTCTGAGTACCCAGTGCCAGGGCCTCAGCACCATCTTCAGTCAGTTAAGACTGGGACAGTTTTTAGGGTTGTTGTGCTAACCATATCATCAATCCATATCAACATCTCCAAGGGGTGCCAAGAGAACGGTGTCAGACTCTTTTCAATGGTGCCCAGGGACAGGACAAGGAGCAATGGCCATAAACTAAACCACAACAAGTTCCACCTCAACATGAGGATAAACTTCTTTCCATGGAGGGTGGCAGAGCCCTGAAACAGCTGCCCAGGGAAATTATGGTGTCTCCCTCTCTGCACACATCCCAAACCCACCTGGACACATTCCTGTGTCTCCTGCTCCAGGTGACCCTGCCTTGGCAGGGGGTTGGACTGGGTGATCTCCAGAGGGCCCTTCCAGCCCCAGCTGTTCTGGGATTCTGTGATCAGATGCCGTTTACAGCTACAGAATGGCATCTCTAGGAAAATGGGTGAGAAATCCAGAGTGGAGTTATCCGTGGACAGAAAATGAAGTGTACGAAGTGCTTGGCCATCCTGCTGACCCCCGAGGTCCTGCTCAGGTTTAATATGTTGTTGTAGCACAGGGGTGTTTGAATACCGAACCAAACCAGTTTTTATATTTAGAAAATAGTTCCTAACTTTTTTTTTTTCATTTGTCTTCCTAAAGAGAGCAGATCAAGAGAGTGAAGGACTCAGATGACGTGCCCATGGTGCTGGTGGGGAACAAGTGTGATCTGCCCACGAGAACAGTGGACACAAAACAGGCCCAGGAACTGGCAAAAAGCTATGGAATCCCCTTCATAGAGACCTCTGCAAAAACGAGACAGGTGAGGGGCTCCCCCAGGGTCTGGGAAATGCAGGAATGACATTTTTCCATGTGCTGTTGCCTTATTTACAGGAGAAGCATTTTTCAATCCCTTTACAGTTTTTAGCTTTTATTTCCCCACTCAATCTTAGCTTGAAAGAGTTCTGGGTTGGGCCAGCACAGGAATCACTTCAGACTCGTCCTGACTTCCTTTCAAGTGGGTCGTGTTGATAAATAACCGAGAATAAAAAAATTTCAACTCCTCTGAAGTTACTAAATAAAACTTTAAAACTAACTAGGAAAAGAAATATATCTTCAAAATAAATATAACTAAACCCAGTAAATACAGAGATAAAGAGTCCTACAGTGGTTTTTTGGCAAATTATGTAACAAGAAAAAATAGCACGTGCCCCAAAAAAAGTTCCAAAAAACCCCACCTTTAATATCGAAACATTCAATAAATACGACCACCAAAAACCCCTCTAATAAACCTCCAGAACCATAAAAAAATCTCCCAATAAGAAACAAATGCCTGCAAAATAATTCTAAAAAAACGATCCAATACTTAGGTATTAAATAAAAATCACATTTTAATTATAATAAATAAATACCTTATTCTAAAGTCTCACAGAACACACAGAACAAAAAGAAGCACACCTACTTTCTACTGCTTCAAATGATGTTAAAAAATCGATTCCAGCCAATTCCAGCATCATTCAGTGCTGGCAGGAGGAGCAGCAGAGCTTCAGCTGCTCTCACTGGGGAGTGTCAGAGGCTGAGCTCGCTCACCCCAGACCTGCTCGGCTCTCTTGGCTCCTTAATGAAAGCCAATTAGCAGATTATGTTTGCAGACAGAATTCCCCAGACTGGACTAATGGGCTTCTCCAAAGCCTCCTTGGCCACGTGGCCGTGTCCAGGCAGCCCCGCTCTGCCTGAGCAGGGGAATGGAGCAGGGAAGGTGCAATTATTGAGCAGCAGCCAGAAAATCCTAAAGAACTGAATTCTAAGAATTCTAAAACGGAGCTGATTAGGCAAGGAGTAGCTTGTTTCCTGCATGGAACCTCCCTCAGATTCAGTTTTGCATGTTTGTTCTGATGGTTGTTACCCCAGGAGGAGTCAGGAGGGTAAGGAGAGGGTTTGGGATATCAGTGTGGGTTTCATCCTCTTACGAACCACGGGATGAGTTGGGCGCTGCTCTTCCTGTAGAATTGTGTCTTTCAAATCCATTAAGGGGTTCTGGCATGGGCAGATCAGTGATTTCCAAAGCTTCAGGGAAGGCAGTACCTGACCTCGTGTTTGCATTCAGGGTGTGGAAGACGCTTTTTACACCCTGGTGAGGGAGATCCGGCAGTACCGGATGAAGAAGCTCAACAGCAGCGAGGATGGGAACCAGGGCTGCATGGGATTGTCCTGCCTTGTCATGTGAAAAGGTGAGCTGGGATTCCACTTCTCCACTGGCTTCCTGTCTCTTTGCCTTCCAGCAGTTGTTAAGTGTGGCTTAGAAATTCTGGTTGCTGTAGGTGGGGTTTTCCCCTATTCCACAGCCTATGGATCCCCAGAGGTTTGGATCCTACAATGTCTTAATTCTCCAAAAAGGACAATTCCCCTCTAAGTTGGTGACAAACCTTAAGAAAATGAGTTTTCATTCACATCACCCTTTTGGCTGATGGGTGGATGGAACAAGATGATCTTTAAGGTTGCTTCCAACCCAAAACATTCCATGATTTCCACTGATTTCAGTGGTGTGATTTTCTGTATCATTCCTTTCTGTCTCCTTCCTTTGGGAAACCATGTCTGGAGAACGTGCAGTTTCTGAAGAAACTCCTGGAAAGAGGGGTGTGCACAGTTGTGCTCCTGGGTGATTGACTCCTTCCCTCGAGCTGTGTTCCTCTGGAATGTGCTCATTCCAGGATTAACCAAATAAAATGGTGCAGATAATGAAATCTGAGTTCCCAGCTGAGTGAAGTTCCTTTCAGCAGTTCCCTGAAAGATGTTGCTCATGACTGTGAAAATAGGCAGACCAGCTCAGGACTGGCACTGCTGTGCTGCACACCCACCTCAGAGTGGGACAGAGCTAATTAGTGCTAATTGGAGGTGCCTTTTCTGTTCCAGATGCCAAGAAAACGTGGTTCAGGTGCAGCTGCTGGACGAGCCTTGATCTGTGCTGCCTCTCCTGCTGATGCCCTGCAGTGTTTTGGTGCCAGTGACAGACTCTGGGCACCAGAGTTAATTAGCACAAGGTCCTTTTCCGTGCTCCATCTGAAGAGAACATCCATGGCATCTACCTCCCTGCTCAGCTCACGGAGCAGCAGCATCTCTGGATGTGCTGGGATTCTTTTCTCACTGTGTTACCTGGGTTTGTTCAAGAAGAAAACCAGTCACAAAAGTGAACTATAGAGACTAAATGCTGTGAAAAAGATGACACTTTACCTCTAGAGTAAAAGCTAGAAGTGCTGTGTGTCCCCTGTCTGTTGGATTCCGTGCAGTGCTGCCAGAGGAGTGGCACAGAGTAATGTCACACGGGGCTGTGCCACCAGGAGTGCCCCTGGCCCCTCTCAGATGGGTGTCTGCTCTCTGTGCACCTGTACAGCAAAGCGCAACATCTCCAGTGCCAGGAGTGCCACCTACCTGATCCTCCCTGACCCTGTAATAAAAAGGAAAACCTTTCCTAAGTAAGTGCCTGTTTGCTAAGAAGATTTGAAGTTGTCCCTTGGGTTGAGGAAAACCCCAAGGACTGGAATTTCTTGGGAGCTCATTGTCTCAAGCAGGCAAGTGTGGTGTGAGTGATCTGTGCCTGACAGGATCCTCCGGCAGGAATTTGGGGGCTGGAAGGTCCAGCAGGCACTTGTGAAACTCTTGGACAAAGGAGGGGACACACTGCATCTGTGTTTTACTTTCTTTGTGGGTGGAACAGTTTAAATTCTGTATTGTTTTCCTGCAGCATTCAGATCTCTTCCAAGTTGGACCAAACCTGTCAGCTGTTCATTTTTAACATGAACTGCCAACATTTCTGGGCAGCTTCTCGCTAATTAATCTGGTAACTGGAGGTTGCTTTGGACAGCTGCTATTCAGCTCTCTCTGTAACTTGCAAATTGTTTTATTCTGAATTATTTTCTTACCACGGACTGTAAAGAGTCTCTTCAAAATGTCTCTAGACTGTAAAATGTAGTTGGAGTTTCCTTGTCAGGGAAGGAGTGTGGGGGGGTTGGGGTTGACTCTGCCAGGGGTGCAGAAAGTGGCTGCCGCATCCCTGGCAGTGCCCAAGGCCAGGTTGGATGGGGCTTGGAGCAACCTGGGACGGTGGAAGGTGTCCCTGCCTGGGGCAGGGGTGGGATGAGATGAGCTTTAAGGTCCTTTCCAACCCAGACCAGTCTGGGATTCTGTGCTGGAGAGGAGAAGGCTGAGAGCTGCCACAGAGCTGAGCCAGCTTCTGATTGCAGCACCCCTGCAAAATGAGGAAGGAAATGAGTTTGGTGATGGCTTCACAGGAGGTGTGGGACAGACTGGTGGGAATTCTGGGCTCGCTCGGACAGCCTCCAGCTGAGGGAATCGTGAGCTGAGCGAGTTCTTCCCAGAACAAAACACCCTCCCCTCGTTACCGGGGTGCACAGGAGTGGTCACTGCTGCGAAACCTCCAGCGCTCCCCGGGTGCCCTGTCCTTCCCTGGCCCTTGTGCTGCTGGAACTGGGTTCTGCTGAATTCCCGGCTCCTCCGAGGGAGGAGAAAGGAGCCTTCAGCCAACAGAGGGAGCATTCGGTCAGTGCCAGACCAGCGGAGCAGGGGAATTGCAGGAGGCTCAGTTTCAGTTTGCTGGTGTCGGTCACACATCTTAATTTGGAGTGCTCGGTTTCAAGTGGACATTAGAAATCAGTAAACAGAGAGAGAAGAATTTTTTCCTTTTAATATTGCTTCCTTCACTACTTACATTCTTAATTCTCTTCTGGGAATGAAGAGGCTCAACCTGCATCACATTTTCTGTATCTGTGATAATCCTTATAAATACTTTTTTCAGTTTATTTTAACTTTGACTGACGTGACACTGATAAGAATTCAACCTACAAAAATTTTAACAGAAAATACTATTTTCCAGCACCATACACACAGTGGTGGGCAGAATTGTGGGGACCATTGGCTGTGGCTCAAGTTCAGTTTGTTCCATGTTGCCCAGAGAAGCTGTGGCTGCCCCATCCCTGGCAGTGTTCAAGGCCAGGCTGGAGCAAGCTGGGACAGTGGAAGTGTCCCTGCCCATGGCAGGGGTGGCACTGGGTGAGCCCTAATGCCCCTTCCAACCCAAACCATCCCGTGACTGATCTCGTGCTGCAGGTTAAACGTGACAGAGCTGCCACCACTGCACAGCCAGGGCTGAGAAAACTTTGTCAGGGAGAGTTTTCTGTGAAAGCCTTCCCTGGGGCAGGAGATGAGTGGCTGCTCCTGAAGAGATGTGGGACACATGGGCAGCCACTTAATAAAAACACCCCTGGCAAATGAGAGAAAGCTTTTGGGATGCACATCTGGTCACGTAGAGCCAGCAGGAAGGAGCAGTGTGGAGTTTGTAAGGATGCTGAACGGTGACATTCTGTCAGCCAGGTCCCTGGATGGGGTTTGATGCCTTGGGAAACGCAGGGGTTTGTTTCCTGGCAAGCAGGGCTGCTCTGAGCACGGCTGCCTGTGGCCATGGGAAGCCTCTGGCATTTGGTGTTTGAAGGCTGTGTGGTCAGTCTGGAGAATTTTTGGGTGGAGGTTCATCCCAGCAATGCTCCACACTGCCCAGCATGCTCTGGTTGTCATCACAATGTACCAGCTGTAGCTCCAAAAGCTGGGAATTCTCAGAAATGTGTGGGAACTGACTGGAAAATGCATTTGCTTTCTCATTGCTGTTCTCTTTCTCTTGGGCTCTACAAAACCTGAAAAGGGAAAAGGCCCTGGTGAGGATGGATCTGTATTTATGTCACCTTTGGAACCTTTAGAAGGGTTTTTAGGATTTTTTTCAATTTTTAGGGTGCTGCAGAGCTGACCTGCACAAGTGATACTCCCATCTCCATCAGTGTAGTTCCAAACCCAGCAAAAAATACAAGATCAGGGTGTTGTACTAGCCAGAAGTGTGAACTGAATGGTTGTAATTTGTTTCCAGCTGTCTCACAGAGAACTCTGGGTTTGGTGGCAGCTAAGAACTGGAAGGACAAAACCCTGTGAACTTTTGGGAAAATTACTTATAAGATAAGCACAGAAGGTTTTGCACAAGACAGGTCCCTGGGAAAGGTACTTTAGTAGATTTGGTCCAAATATTGTTATTTAGAACAGCACAACTCTGCACTGGTGCCAAGCTGATTTCGCTGTCCTGACTGGGCAGAACAGACATAAACAGCTTTGAGGTAAACTATTTTAAAAAGGGCAAAGCTCTTGTTCAGAACTTCCAAGTGCCAATGACTGTAATAAACGTTTCTGTTGCTGTGGCTGAGCACAGCTCTCCAAGGAGCCAGTGGAACTCTGTGGTTGATTCTCTCTGTGTCCCCACTCCATGGTCTTGTTCAAACAATTGCTCAGATTCTGTCCTTGTCTGTGGTAGGACTTTGGATTTTAACCAGGATGTTTAAGCTGCCATAATTTTTAGTGCAGCTCAGACTTAGAATTGGATGTCAAGCAGCCTCAGGGCTGTGGGGGAAGGAGAGCAGTGGGAGTTTGAATCCCATTCTGAGCTGTCTGTGCTCCTCAAAAACCCCAAACCTCGAGTGTCTGCCTGCGTGTAACCCCCAGGGTGGTCGGGAAATGTTGGGATCTGGACTTTTAACCCAAGGGCTAATTTGTTGTTACTTTGCTTAATTATTTGCTCTCAGTAATGCATCTCTTTTGGTTTGAATTGAAGTAAATTATTTTGCTTCTTAAATAACTTTTTTAAAGAATAAACTTTGAATTCTTTGGTTGTTTGCTTTGGGTTCTGGGCAGGGGATCCACGAGTGGGGTACGGAAAGTTTGTCACAGTGCCCTCTGCTCTGGATGTGGGGTGGCATTTACTCCAGTTGTCACTTCTGTCATGGGGCATGGTCTGCTCTACCACAGCTGTGCCCTAGAGCATCACTGAGCAGTGAGAGTGACCTTGAGACCTGCCACAGACTGGTCCAGAGTCCAGTTTGAATGACTTCAACCTGTGCATCTTGCTACTGCTGAATCTGTTTGCAGTGGGGTCCCTCATGCTGACTTATATAAAAAAATGGAGAGGGAAGCTCCTTTACTTGATATTCCAATGGCAAAACCAGCTATTAACTTACTGCTGTGCCCAAATCATGCTCTGCTAGGCTTTTAAATTGCTTGATTCAGTCTTCTAAAATACTTTCCTCCTGTGAGAAGGCAAATTGTGTCAGACCACACAGTAAGTAAATGTGCTTCAAGTGTATTTCTCCTCAGACGTTGTGGAGAAGGCACAGAAGGCATCTGAAACCTGGAGTCCAACCTGGGTTTTGTGCCAGGAATTTAAAAACAGACCCCCAGGAACAGGGGCACGCAGCTCCTGCCACTGCAGCTCCAGCAGGCACCTCCTGTTCCCAGAGGATTCACACCCGGGGTTCGGGTGGGTGCTAAAACCCCAAGGGTTTCTTGGCTTGCTGGGAGTTTCCCTGCAATGTTTGTTCCCTGTAACAACCCATTCCTACAAACCAGCTCCCTCCTGAGGAGCTGATTCTGGTTGTGCCCTGGAACAGAGGCTGATTCCAGCAGCCCCGGGGGGAACTGTGCAGGATCACTGAGAGCCACGTGGGGAGAGAAGAATTTGCTGAGGGTTTCCCCAGTGCTGGGTGAGCTGATCAAAGGCCCAGCACAGCCAGGAGTGCCCTGGCGAGATCCACGTTGTGCCCTCTCTGTTCAAACTCCTCCTCTTCAGGAGGAGGATTTAAACCATTTTCTAGCAAAACCTGCCCCGTGGCCTCTGTTTGGGCAGCTGCCCCTGCGCTGTGGATGCAAGGCCAGGCAGGCTGGAGAAGGTCCTGCCCAATAACTCAGGCTGCCAAATTCCTGGCACGTCCAACCATTTTCCCTTGGCTGGACCTGGGCGGAACAAGGGCAGCTCAGAGGTAAAAGTGTGGGGGTTCAGAGCCACTCCAAAGGCTCTGGGTGTGAATCACTCACTTTCCAGCTGAAAAAGAGTGGGAAGACAGGTTGGTTGTGTCAGTCCTTGAGTTTGCACAGGCCCTGGATCTAACTTTAGCACAGTGTGCCCAGGCTTTACTCAGATTTCCACCATGAGCCCACTCAAGCTGACCCTGTGATTAAAAAAGCTGAGGGATCAAGAGACGATCAAGGTTCTTCTCTTGAGGAAGATGACCTCTGTATCATAAAGGTTATTTTCGGTTTCAGATGTGAATCCCAAGATCTTGATGCACCCAGAAAGGTTAAGGGCAGATTTAGTCCTTGTGGGACAGCAAACAAGCAGGAGCCAGTTTTTATGGACCTCGAATGAAACGGTTAAACAATGATGTGCTGTGGAGACTCTCAAACTCGGGGATGGGTGAGAACAAGAAGAATTCAGAACCTGAAGATTTTATCAGCATGAGAGGGAGACCAAAGCTGTACCAGCATCCCAGCTTTGCCCTGGTGCTGCACCTCTGCAGGTTGGAGGGAGGGAAATTTATAAAGTGGGGGTAAAATTCCCTAAATTTTGGAGAATTTCTCAATTGTCACCCAGCATGTTCTGAAGTTGTGCCCATCAAACAGTGGGCACATCTCTTCCAGAGAGTTCCTGGATGCTCTGGAACTTATCTCAGCCGGAGATGCTGCACCAGGTCTCAGCTCACCTCACTTCACTGGCTGTGCCACAAGGTTCCCTATGGACAAAATCCATGGCTTGTCATGTCCAGCTCTGTATTTTATGCAGGTGACTCTCTCACCTATTCCAGCCTTCTTCTTGGACAAGACCTTTCCATAGCTGTTCCTGCAAAATGTGGCACAGGAATCCCTTCGATGCACATTTAATTCCAAGTAATGTCTGTTCCAGGTGGTTTTTCTGCTCCCTTCAATGCTGTGACCAAAGCCACCCTTTAAACCAGAGCCAGACTGTGCCCAAATGCTTTGTCCTATTCCAGGGCAGTTTTTCAACGCCACCAAGAATCGAGCACAAACAAACAGGGAAAGACTCTGTTTCACACCAGAACTATTTAATCCTCCTGACCTGTTCAGCTCCACCACTTCCCACCAGGAATCTGAATCAGAAGCTCAGAGTTATCCTAGCAGCCCGCAGGACACAACAAATCCGGGCCTTTTTCTTCACACGGGAGGTGTTTTCCAGCTGCAGGTGAGATCTGAAGAAGGTTTGAGGACACCCTAAAGGAGGGTACAGCCCTCAATACCAGTATGCTGGAAACAACCTGCTTAAAGTGAAGCCAGGAGGTGCCTCCCAACCTGAGAGCTGCTCTGCCAGACCCAAGCCACGTGTGCAGCTTAAGGCAGGAGTTCCCTGACCCACCTTGGGCCGGACTGAGAGCTGGTCTCTGTCAGACACACCTTGGTTACGGCTCCCCACATACAGAACTGATTACCATACCAACATTATGACACAAAACTTGATAAAGGCAGCTCCTGAAAAGCTCAGGAACAAACTGTGACTCCCTGCACCTTCCTTTTATTTGTTGGATTCATGTGGGAAGAAGTGAGCCCTGCTGGTAAAATCCAGGCTTTCGAACAGACCCCTCCCTCAGGAAAAGTCTCTGCTCAGCTCAGGTGAGAGCCCATGGTTTGTACCAATCCACAGCTCCTGTTCTGATTGGGGATTTCCTTTAAACCTTTGGTTCAGCACAGAAGGCATCAGGTTTAGTCTCTCTTAAAAGACTGACTTCCACAGACCACATTAGAAAGGTGCAGCTGCTCTGGAAAGCAGAAATCTGGCCAGACACCAGGTGACACTCCACAAAATGTAAAATGCAAGCCTGACTTAAAGAAAGAGATAAACTAAATTTGAGCCCTGCTTTCACCCGCTTCAGTGCAAGTGTGGCTGCACTTTAAATAGTCCCACAGTTGATCTCCACTCTCCTTTTAGAGTGGGAGAGTCTGATTACAGGGAAGGGAAAGCAGTAAAATTAGTGTTGGGCTGCCAGGCAGTCACTTGGCCCCTCGTGCTCGGTGTTACTGAGGCTCTGCAAACGCTGCTACGATGTCCCGGGTGAGAATTCCAGGTAGGTCTGAAAGCCAAGGTGTGAGCCAAGGAGCCACAGGGCAGGTTCCTAGCCCACAGCCTCGGAGATTTGGATGTGTGGTGTCCAGGGGACCTCACTGGGGCCTTTGGGCATTTTTCTTCCTGCTTGGAGACGTTTTTGGGTAGTGCAGCAAAGAAATTGTGTTATTGTTTCCATCTTGCTCTGCTTGTACTGCAGGAAAGTATTGTCTCTCCTGCAGTGTAATGTGTCCTGTAACGACACCACTGAATCCCTGTGGAAGGGGTCAGAGGGATTTCAGGAATCTCTGGTCAACCTGGTGAAGCTCAGAAGATGTGGGGAGCTGCAGCCCCGAGGGGATGGGAGCACGAGCTGGGCAGCAGGAGCAGGGCCAGCCAGGCTCTGCAGGACAGTGCAGAGGGACATGTGACAGGTGACTGCAGAGCCCTGAGTGATAACAGCACCAAACAGCCCTGATAGGAGCGTGTTTGGAATTGCAGGGCTGCGGTGTGAGAGACGCTGTCCCAGCACATGAAACTGGCGTTAAAGCCTGGCCCTGCACCATCAGTGGGAGGTTGTGAACCTTCCTGAGTGTAATTTTCATCCACTAAAGAGACGAAAGGTCAAACGAAGCATTTCTGGGATGATTAGCTGGCAAATGAATACAGGGAGTCAGAATTCTGGAGCGTGTGTTCCGCAGGCCGGGCTCTGGGAAGTCAGCAGCTGGTGAGCTGCAATGCCAGAGCTCCAGCCCCAACTGCTGGGTCAGATGGAAAGGGCACCCTCAGATGCTGCTGCCACCCTGTCTGACCAGCAGTGAGGGACTGTGGGAGCGCAGGGTCTCAGCTGTCTGATCCCGTTAGGGAATAAGGGGAGGTGTGACCACAGGGGGATGGAACTCGGCACCTCTGAAATGACCCGTCCTGAGGGCCACAAAGGAGGGCGAGTCAAGGGCAAAAAATAGCAAAGCCTGGTGGTCGGAGCCTCTGGAATATCTGCTTGCCTGGGCATCAGGAGAAGGCTGTGCTGCCCTCGCTGTGTTCCTGCTGCCCCCCTGCAGGTGCAGGGAGAGACCTTCCAGGCCAGTTCAGTCGCAGCACAGGACTGGTCAGGGAAAGCAGAGACTGTCTCAGGCAGAAGCTGTGCCAGAGCCTTGGGTGGGATGTAGCTGCAGTGGGGTTTGGTTCCATGCTGAGGCACCACCAAGGCTCTCTTGTGGGACAGGAAATGCAGAACTTCCATCTCTGCATTCCTCAAAGTGACAGCTTCTTCTCTGCCTTTCTTACTTTTCTTCCAGTACCTAAAGGGGCTACAAGAAGGCTGGAGGGACTTCTCACAAGGGCAGGGAATGACAGGACAAGGGGAATGGTTTTAAGCCAAAGGAGAGTGGGTTTAGATGGGATATTGGGAAGGAATTCCTCCCTGTGAGGGAGGGGAGGCCCTGGCACAGGGGGCCCAGAGAAGCTGTGGCTGCCCCAGCCCTGGAAGTGCCCAAGGCCAGGTTGGACGGGGCTTGGAGCAACCTGGGACAGTGGAAGGTGTCCCTGCCCATCAGGTGAGCTTTAAGGTCCCTTCCAACCGAAACCATTCTGGGATTCTAGGATTCTTTTATAAGTGGAAGGCGTACAAGGCTTTGGCTAAACTTGTACTTTGCTAATCCCTTTTTAATGACTGATGAGATGGTAAGGCAAAAAGGCTCAGATTTTGAGGGGCTGATCACAACAACTTTTATTTTGTCTCTGTTTTATCTCAAACAGCAGAACACAAAAGTGAGTATTGCTGGGTTTCTCTATGCTCTGCTGTGTTAGTGCCTGGACATGATCACTGGAACCAAGCAGCAGTTACATGATCATGGTGATCCTTCAGCAGCTGGAGGAATGCAATTTCCTGGCAGTGCCAGCTCTGCCCCTCGGTGTTACACAGAATGGTCCCACCTTTTGGTCCTTTGATACAGCACCAAAATATGCAATTGGTTAAATACCGTCCTGGCACCCTGAGTACTGGTGAGAAGCCTCTGTCTGTTCTGCTTTGGTCCTCACCTGTGACCATGTCCTGTGTGACACTCGATGGTGAGCTACATCCTTGGGCACTGATCCTTGCCCCGCTTCGTGTCGAGCTACCAAAACCTGCTGTCAGTGCCCCTGTGCTGCCATGCAAACAGCTGCTTCTGGGAGATGCTGCCAGCAGAACCCTTGTTCTTGTTTTATGGTGTTTTGTTGGCAGTGGAAGGGCTTTTAACCTTCCTTGTCCTCCCCCATGAAGTTCCAGCCAGCCCGGTGTCAGTGGTGGCTCTGGTACCTTTGCAGCACGATGCACGTGGTGGGCTGGGAGTGCCCAGCTGGGGCTCCCCAGCTGCACTGGGATGGGGGGAGCTGAGTGCTCGGGCTGCCAGCTCTGCCCCCTCCATCCACACCTCTGTCTTCCCCCTGACTGCTGCAGCAAGTGGATTTCGGGCTCCCTGGAGCTGTAAGGGCCCTGCCAGTTTTCCCCTCTTCCACCCAGTGCATGCTCCCATGACTGCCCTTCCCAAGGACCTGCTTCTCTCTGGGCCTTTTGGCAGCACTCTTGGAATGTATTGACTTTTCCTGCTGTGCTGGGGGTATCAAGGGATGTCTCCAGCCCACCAGGTGTGGCCCGGCCTTGCTGCAAATTTGGGAGGTGGCTCAGAGTCTTCTCTGGGGTGTGGGGGCCATGAGGAAATGGCAGCTGAGCACGGAGCTGCCTGCAAGGGGCACCTGCCTGTTCCAGTGGCTGGGAATCACCTCCCTGTGACACTGAACTCTGCTCCTTGCAGAGATGGACGAGTCCATGCGCTCCTTCGCTGAGAAGGTCTTTGCCTCTGAGGTGAAGGATGAGGAGGTCAGGGGAGAAATCTCTCCTTTTGATGTGGAAGAGATCTGCCCCATCTCCTGCCAGGAAATGAAAATGCACATGATGCTCCAAGAGACCAGTGCCACGGTGGAAAAGCGGTGAGTTCCTGGGAGCCTGGGCAAGGAGAGGAGCACAGCCTGCAGCCCCTGGCCAGAGCAAACAGGAGGCATGTAAATCAAGGGCCTTGGGCACAGCTCACCACACCTATGGAATAAATCCTTGATAATCCCAGGGCATCTGTCAGGTACTCCAAGATTTCCTCTCCAAATGTTCCCGCTGTCAGACGGAAAGACACCCTTGGCCTGTTCCCTGGGTGTCAGCACAGCAATGGCCACAGAGCTGTTGGGGAGGAAGACTTGGGGACTCTGGAAAGATGCAAATTTCAAAGCCTGTGGCTATTTTGTGTGCTGTGGCCTGTGCTTCTGGCAGCATCTGTTTAAGGTGCTCAGAAATCACCAGTGAGCTGGTCCGTGCTGTGCACAGCTGGAACGTGGCTGTGGGAAGTCGCTGGCCCTGCACCTGTGTGTGACCATGGAACGGGGCTGTTTGCCTGAGCCTTTCCTCTGTAGCAGGAAGAAGCTGATCCGCCTGAAGACGATTGCACTGGCAGTGCCCGTGGCTCCCAGGTCTGTGCCCAGCCAGGCTGCCACTGATGAGGCCAACTCCACCTGCCCCCAGTACCAGACTGTGCCCGACTTCCAGCGGGTGCAGATCACTGGGGATTATGCCTCTGGGGTAGGTACTTCCATGGCTGTTCCCTTCCCACGCTGGTCACCCCCGCTGGTCCCTGCCTGTCCCTCAGCAGTGCCCAGTGACACAGGAGTCTGTACCAGCTGCAGTGGGGAGAGTGTCTCCCAGCTCAGTCTGTGCCTCACAAGCACCTGGGGGTGCCCTGCTGCAGCCCTGGAGGGTCCAGAGCTGAATTCCTCAGCAGGGGCCGTGAGGGTTCCTCACGCTTCCCATGGGATTCTCCAGGGTGGGCCTGGCAGGGTGGGCTGTGCTCACTCTGTCACATCCTCTCTGCTTGCTCACAGCTCTGTCTGAGGTCTGTGCACATCCCAGAAGGGCTGAGGGAGGTCACCAAGCCCCTGGCACAGGCAGGGTCACCTACAGCCCTTTGACCAGGACTGTTATCACAGCCCGTGCTAATCCTGCCTCCTTCTCCTCCTCAGCCTCCTTTTATATTTGTGCTGCTTCTAAGAACCTGCTGGGGGGTTGCTCAGCCTGGAGCTGCACAGCAGAGGGGATGTGGAAATCCCTCCCTGCTCAGGCACTCAGCATGTTCCCCCTGCCATGACTGTCCTAGCTGGGAGTGCTGGTTTCCCAGCCTACTCCACTCCAGCCTCTTCTGACTGCCCAAAACACTTGTCTTTGCAGTAAATCAAAAATCTTTGACACACTGGGTCAGTGCATGTTGTTGTTCCTGCTTCAGTTTCAGCCTGGGCTCCAAAAATAGCTTTAATGTTTTGCTTAGGCCTGGCTTCCATTTCAGGGCCAATTACTGATTGCAGTGGGGAATGTAAGAGGGGGTGACATCAGAATTCACTGGTTCTGGCACCAGGAACTTCCCTTTGCTATGCCTGTGTCTCTGCCTATCATCCCTTCCTTGCCCTGCTCAAGCAGAGCAGTGGGACATCAATATGATATGATTGTGTCATATGATGAGATATATGATGAGATATATATGATATGATATATGATATAATATCATATATCGTATCATATCATATCACAAGAAAGTTGGAGAGGGACTTTTTACAAGAGCATGTAGTGACAGGACTAGGGGGAATGGCTTCCCACTAGCAGAGGGCAGGGTTAGATGGGATATTGAGAAGGAATTCTTCCCTGTGACGGTGGGAAGGCCCTGGCAGCTGTGGCTGCCCCAGGCCTGGAAGTGCCCAAGGCCGGGTTGGGCAGGGCTGGGAGCAGCCTGGGATAGTGGAAGGGGGCTGGAAAAAGATGAGATTTAGGATCCCTTCCAGCCCCTGCCATTTTTTGACATTTATCTTGCCGTGACCAAAATCTCCCTCCACCTGGGTGCACCAGGCTATCTCTTGGACACCCATGTTCCAGCTGTGTGGCTGCCTTCAGCAACAACTCCCTTGCAGGTGACAGTGGAAGATTTTGAAGTGGTGTGCCAAGGCCTGTACCGGGCGCTGTGCATCCGGGAGAAGAACATGCAGCAGTCGCTGCAGAGGTTCCCCAAGACACCCTCGCAGTACCTGCGCACCATCGAGGGCGAGCCCTGGAAACCGAGTGACATCGGCCCAGGTACCTCCAGAGGGGCTTCCTCTGGCTTCAGCATGGGGCAGGGCTCAGGAAAGGGCTGTGGAAGGCGCTTGCCCAGGCCTCCTCCTTGGTGCCACAGTGCTGGGGTGTCCCTGCCCGCTGCGTGGGGTGGGGGAGCAAGGCAGGCCCGGGAGGTTTGGGCTGGCAGCCTTACGGAATTCTCCTTTTGGTGCAGTGTTCACCCCGCCAGTGAAGGACAGACAGGATCCCTTTGACACTGGGAGTCTCCCCGAGGACCTGGGATACCACGTGCAGATGAAGGGTGGGATAGTTTATGTCTATGCAGACAAGGCAGCGGCTGAGAGAAATGAGCCGAAGGACCTGCCCTACCCCAGCCTCGAGCACTTCATTGATGACATGAACTTCCTCTTGGTCCTGATTGCACAGGGGCCTGTGTAAGTGCACTACCCAGCAGGTCCTGCCTCAGTGGGCAGAGGGAGGTCAGGGAAGCCCCCTCCCCTTCCTGGGAAGAGGGAGGAGCCCGTGACAACACACCTGGCTGCCCAAGTGTCCTCGGCCCTTGTCAGCCCTCTTGACTTGGGTCTTAAGCAAAGCAGCTTGGGATTGGACCTGCAGGTAGGCTCCCAGCTGGCCAGCCTTCCTTCAGAGCTCTGTAATAGAGCCAGGGGAGGCACCTTAGGGAAGCAGGGCTGGCCAGAATGAGCTCCTCCATCCCAGGTGGAATCTGTGTCCCTGTGCTGAGGGATGAGGAGCCCAGTGACTGTTCTGCCCTTTGCTCTCACCAGGAAGACCTACACTCACCGGCGCCTCAAGTTCCTCTCGTCCAAGTTCCAAGTGCACGAAATGCTCAATGAGATGGAGGAGATGAAGGAGCTGAAGAACAACCCCCACCGGGACTTCTACAACTGCAGGAAGGTAAAGGGCAAGGCTTAGAGCCCCAGGGACCCTGGAGAGGAGCTGTCATGGTGCCTGCCCCTCCCTGAGAAGTGGATGTTAGAGTCCCTGTCTGTAGCAGCAGCACTGTTCCTGTGAATACGAATGTGCTGCCTGCGATGCTCTTGGCAAAGCTGTGCCCTCTGGTTGCGTTCACCTGCTGAGCTGAGCCCTGCTCCCCACACAACGTGCTCACCTGAGGGGTTTGTTTACCTCCCTGGGATGGTCCCCGAGCATCCCAGCTTGAAGCTGCCCCTCTGTTTTCCCAGGTGGACACACACATCCATGCTGCAGCCTGCATGAACCAGAAGCACCTTCTGCGTTTCATCAAGAAATCCTACCGTGTGGATGCCGACCGCGTGGTCTACAACGCCAAGGGCAAACAGCTCACCCTGAAACAGCTTTTCCAGAAGCTCAATCTGCACCCCTACGACCTGACAGTGGATTCCCTGGATGTCCATGCTGTAAGTGGTAGGACATTTACTGTAGGATCACTCCTGGGCCACTCCTGCCCTCATGGCTTTTCCCTTCCCTGTGCCCCCACACATGTTGTGTGCACTAACATTTGTGTTAGGGTGCAGCAGCTCCTGGTTTTCCCATTTGGGGTGGTTTGCCTCAGTCCCTGCTCCCTGCCAAGCTGTGAGGGCAGCGTTTGAGCCTGATCTCCCCGCTCCAGGGCCGGCAAACATTCCAGCGCTTTGACAAGTTCAATGACAAGTACAACCCCGTGGGGGCCAGCGAGCTGCGGGACCTCTACCTGAAGACAGAGAATGCCATCAACGGCGAGTACTTTGCTACCATCATCAAGGTATGGAGGGAGGGGAGGAGAACAGGGTGAAGCTGTGCTGCTGCTGCGGCTTCCCTTGCCATGGTGTGCTCTGGTTTGCAGGAGGTTGGCTCTGACCTGGAGGATGCCAAGTACCAGCACACGGAACCCCGGCTCTCGATCTACGGGCGGTCGCCTGAGGAGTGGGCCAACCTGGCCAAGTGGTTCAACACCCACCGGGTGTATTCCCCCAACATGAAGTGGATGATCCAAGTCCCCAGGATTTAGTACGTGCTGTGGGGCTGAGAGAGCACCGTGCCTTACAGATCCCTCATCCCTGAAAGGGCCTGGGGACAGTGGGCCGTGCTGTCCCTCTGGTACCAACTAATCCCTGTCTCTGTCCACAGTGATGTGTTCAGGTCTAAGAATTTCCTCCCCCACTTCGGGAAAATGCTGGAAAATATCTTTGTTCCTGTGTTTGAGGCAACTGTTAATCCCCAAGCCCACAAAGAGCTGAGTGTCTTTTTACGCCACGTGAGTGTCACCTGAGGTTGTTGCCAGGTGTGGGGAGAACTCACGTTCCTGCTTGTGCACAAGAAATGGGGTATTGGCCCTGACACAGAAAATGGCATCAGTGGGCTCGTGGTCCTTCTGCCTCCTTCTGGGAAAGGCCAGAAGTGCGGGGAGGGCTCAGACTCCCTGGGCTGGCTGCTGTGGGGCTGAGAATCGCTGCCCACTCACCTGCTGGGGAAGGTGTGAGCTTTATTCCCAGTCCTGGGAAGAAAGTGCTTGGGGGGTTGTGAGGAGCGAGGTCTGCAGCCTTGCCTGACCCTGCCTTTGGTGGGTACAGGGGTACAGCCGGGCTCTGGTGAGCTGTGGTGGGGCAGAGCGAGCCCACCTGGGCATGACAAGGTGGGGAGTCTGAGATACACTTTTTTTGTTCCTTTGCCAAGCAGATCACGGGCTTTGACAGCGTGGATGACGAATCCAAGCACAGTGGACACATGTTCAGCACTAAAAGCCCAAAGCCAGAGGAGTGGACTTCTCAGAAGAACCCATCCTACACCTACTACATCTACTACATGTATGCCAACATCCTGGTGCTGAACAACCTGCGCAGGTGAGGCCTGGGATCTGCCAAGAGGCTGCCTCGTGACTTGCCTCAGTTCTCTGATTGTTGGTGTGGAAGAAGTGGGGCTCTCCTCACTCTGTATTTGCAGCATCATGTCCCAGAGCAATCCAAACACCCCTCAGTAGGAAGTGTAATGGACTGTGATGGGGTGAAAGCTTAGGGATTGCAGAGACACATCTATTGCATGCACAGAGGAGAAAAGAGAAGAAGCAATGGGCTCCTAGGTCAAGCTGGATTCTTGGGGACTCATGGTAGGGGCAGAGCTGGGCCTGAAGTCGGGTCCAGCCACCCAACCCTGCTGTTTGCCTGCTCTGAGTGCTCCTTCCCTGTGCCCAGGCAGCGTGGGATGAACACGTTCCTGTTCCGCCCGCACTGCGGCGAGGCCGGGGCCATCACACACCTGCTGGCAGCCTTCATGACAGCAGATAACATCTCCCACGGGCTCAACCTCAGGAAGGTATGTGGAGCAGGCTGCCAGGAGCAGCCCAGGCACGGCAGAGCACCAGAAGTGCTCACAGCTGCCTCCAAGTAGCTGGCAGTTACCTGTGTCTCTGTTTCACACTGACACAACCTGGTGTGTTGTAGATGTTGAATGGTTCTCTGGGTTTCTCCAGGCATGTTTGGGGGTGTGACTGAGAAATGTATTAGATTTTGGGGGTTTAGCCTCACAGACCCATCATAGAATATGTTTGTTATCACTGGAGCCAGCTGAGTTCTCATATCAGACAGCCCCTTGGCCTCTTGTGTTCCTTGGCCTGAAGGATTGATTGCTGGCTTGCCCATCTCTTTCCTTGCACACAATTCCCTGGCTGGGGCCTGGCCTGATCTGAGGAGTGACCGCAGAGAGGTGGAAGGTGCAGCAACTTTATCCCTAACGTGGTATCTCTGCTCGTCTTTGCAGAGCCCGGTGCTGCAGTATCTGTACTTCCTCGCCCAAATTCCCATTGCCATGTCCCCACTCAGCAACAACAGCCTCTTCCTGGAGTATGCCAAGAATCCCTTGCTTGACTTCCACCAGAAAGGGCTCGTGGTGTCCCTTTCTACAGATGACCCCATGCAGTTTCACTACACCAAGGTACAGCGTGAGCTGAGCACTGGGGCTGGGACTGTGGGGCTGGCACTGTGTGGGCCTCGGTTTGTTTGGAAGCCGGTGGCACTTGCAGAGGGTCCAGCATATGCTGGGCCATCTCCCCCTCCACCAGCAGAGGTTCAGGTGGGATATTATGAAAAATTTCTTCACTGAAACAGGGGTAAGCATCAGAACAGGCTGCTCAGGGCAGTGGTGCCTGGAAGTTCTCAAAAAATGAGAACTCGTGGCACTTTGTGATATGGTTTAGTGGGCATGGGGGTGTTGACTGAAGGTTGGACTTGATCTTGGAGAACTTTTCCAGCCCCAATGACTCAGTGGTTCCATGAGCTCTGGGACAGCCCCTGCGGAGGGCTGTGCTGGCAGAGGCTGCTGACCCTAACCCTGTGCTGCAGGAGCCCCTCACGGAGGAGTACGCCATCGCCGCTCAGGTGTTCAAGCTCAGCACCTGTGACATGTGTGAGATCGCCAGGAACAGCGTCCTGCAGTGCGGCCTGTCCCATGAGGTGGGTGTCCTGTCCCATGAGGGTTGTGTCCTGCAGCGTGTCCTGTCCCTCAAGTTGGGTGTTCTTCAGTGTCTCATATCCCATGAGGTGTGTCCTGTTCCATGAAGTGGTGCCCTGTAGTATGTCCTGTCCCATGAGGTGTGTCCTGTGCCACAGCATGGGTGTCCTGTCCCATGAAGATGGTGTCCTGTCCCACGAGGAAGGGTGTCCTGCAATGTGTCTTGTCCCATGAGGAGGGTGGCCCGTCGCACGAGGTGTGTGTTCTGCGGTGTGGCCTGTCCCAGGTGGGGGGTGTCCTGCAGTGTATCCTGTCCCACGATTTGTGTGTCCTTCTGGGGTGGTCCTGCTCATGGCATTAGAACGGGCTTAGGGCTTCCCTCGGGCGCTGCCAGCGGGGATTCTGAGGTCGGCACCGCTGTGTCTGCCTCTGGCAGGAGAAAGTGAAGTTCCTGGGTGAAAACTATCGGGAAGACGGGCCCGAAGGCAACGACATCCGCAAGACGAACGTGGCCCAGATCCGCGTGGCCTATCGCTACGAGACCTGGTGCTACGAGCTCAACCTCATCGCCGAGGGGCTGAAGAACGAATAGGAGGGGGCCGGACCGCGGGAGCGCTGGGGCCGTGCCGGACTGTGAGGGGGCCGGGGCCGGGGCCGTGCCGGACTTTGAAGGCGCCGGGGCAGCGCCGGGGCCGTGCCGGACTCTGAGGGCGTCGGGCAGCGCAGTAAAACCCCATCTGTAAAGCGGCTCCGAGCGGCCTGAGGGGAAGGGGGCGGGACCCTCGACTGAGTGACAGCCATGCCAACCAATGGGCGGTGGCTCTGTGACCTTGGGGCGGGGAGTGGGCGGGATCTCAGCCTGAGTGACGGCCATAGCAGCCAATGGGCGGCAGCTCCGTGAGTGCCGGGAGCGTCCTGCGGGAGCGGGCCGAGGCTGCGGAGAGACGGGACGGGGCGCGGCGGGGGCGCGGCCCCCT
>VXAZ01000803.1:299057-323494 GCA_013399875.1 Gymnorhina tibicen
GCTTCCCGCAGTCGCGGCCGGGCTCGGAGCTGTCGGCCCCGAGGGGTCCCCGTGTCCGGGCTGCGGGCAGGCGGGCAGCGGCCGGTGCAGCATCTTTCCCGTGTCTGACGGGCCGGAGGGATCAGGTGCCCGCGCCGGCTGCCCTGGAGGAGAGTCAGCTCGCAAGGGGAGCCGGGGTTGTGGTGGGTTCATCTCCCCAGCTCGTCCAGATGCCTACAGGGAGGGTGCCGGGCGGAGCCAGCCGCGGCTGTCCGGTGATGGGCACGGCCGGACACACGGGAGGGCCCCGCTGACCGTCGGGGGACGGTTCTCCCGGTGAGGGCGGTGGAGCGCGGGCTGCCCAGGGGGGCTACAGAGGGTCTCCCCNGAGCGCGGGCTGCCCAGGGGTGCTACAGAGTGTCTCCCCGCGGGGATATCCAAACGCCATCCTGCTGTAGGTGCCCCTGCCTGAGCAGAGAGGGTCACACCTCTAGAGGGTCTCTCCCACCCTCCACCACTCTGTGCTTCTGTGCAGAGTTTCTTGTGGTGGTTTAGGTCTCACTGGATATTTGTGCTTTGTCGCACTGAGGTGCTTGGGGCTGAGTGGTTACAGAGCTCCTTGGGCACGCCGGACCAGTCTCCCCTTGCCTTTCCCAGTTCACTGCATACACACACCCCTCTGTTCCAGTGGCCGTGGTTGAACACGGCCTGGCTGGGAGGGTACCTGGCTGTAATAGAGCCCAAGCAGTGGTGGAGCAATTCCTCCTGTCAGCTGGGGCTGGCATCAGTGAGTGATGGAAGGAAAGTAGAAGAGCAGCTGCAGGAAAACCAGCCCCTGGAAGTGTGTGTTTGGGCATCACTTGAAGATCTGACCTGGATATGACCTGGATCTGACCTTGGGTCCTGGTGCTGTCCGCTGCTGCTTGGCAAAATTTTTATCTCAGTCTTCCAGTTGTAATAATATAATATAACATGGATATGACTCAGTGTGCAGGTCTGCAACACATTATCTGGATGGTGTCTGAGAGGTTTTCTGGTGCTGCCTTGGTCTGCACCCTTTGAACCTCCTGGGGCAGCTGCCTCAGTGCTGCTGAGACTTTCCCTAAGGAATGAGTGCTTGGTTGTGGCCCCACGCAGCCTGTCTGGGGTGGCCCATGTAAAGCCCCACAGGCTTCATGACTTTACGTTGGAATCTCACCTCTGATGGTGACACCAAGGAATTGCTCCAGGATAAGCCATGTTTGATTTTTAACTCCATGCCCAGCTTGTGTCTCGGTTTTTGTGTGCAGCTGCAGCATTCCTGGGGCTGGCAGCCAGCCCGGGGTGTAGGGGCTGAGTCAACTGCTGTTGCCAGTATTGCTACCCTGGGCATTCAGATACTGTGAGTCAGGTTAAAAACCCACGACTTTAAAAATAGTGCATTGTGGGTTCTGTCTGTGTGCCCTCTGATGCAGAAGCCTTCAAGGCTTACATGTTGGAAGTGTTCTGATTTGGGGTTTTTTATATCTTGAGGAAAAACTTGCTTTCAAGAAGTTGAATTTCATCACTTTAGAAAAAGATAGTCAGTACAAAAGTCCTAGGACCCATGGCAGAGGCCAGACTTAACCTCCTTTTGCTGTGTAATTGGGATTAGCAGCACATTTTCTGTGTCTAGGGGCTGTGGCCATGGATCTAATGAGGCAGAACTGTTCCTCAACAGGAGATGCAGCAGCACAGAAGGAGTTAATACCTCGTGGTTAGAGTAGCTTTGTATCGAGATGGAAATGACTAAGCTAACTGCATTCCTGAAGAGTTACTTATTTTGATATAAAATCTGCTTGTTTGGTACTGCCCATGTCTTTGAGGCATCAGCATGGCAATTGTTCAGAGGAGCTTCAGGATTGTTCCAGAGAGGAGCAGAATGGGAGTAGCTGCGAGCTCTGGAAGGGGTCCTTTCCCTCCAGGAATGAGCTGCCAGCTTCCCTAGGCTGCAGAAGACCAGAAACTGCTTTTTATTTGGCTATTAACGCAGGAGGCTTGGCGACAAGGACTCTGGGGTGGTTTAGGACTGCACAGCTTTCATAAAAGGACTGAGATTGCCTCAGAGCTGCACGGGCTGGTCCAGGCGGTGTCTGTGTTCCCAGGAGCAGGACAAGGTAAGGTGCTGTGTCAGTGCCTCTGTTCTCACTGTGCCCCTGCTGCAGGGTGCTCAGGGGGCTGAGGGGCTCCAGCAGCACGGGTGGTGGAGGGGCTTCACCTCAGCGCTAGGCAGGGATTTATTCTGGAACAGTACTGGCAGCTTTCTCTCCTTGAGAATGTGGTTTCGGGAAACAGAATTGTCTTGAGGCTGTGCATGGAAAATGTGTAGTGTGCTCTCTGGCTTTCAGGGCTGGAAAAAGAGTCAGGGCTACCTGTCATGTGCTGGGAACGTGCCGTGTTCTTCTGCTTCGGGAGCTTTCAAACAGCGTGGGTCAGAGGCAGTCTTCTGGCAGAAATGTGTGATGTTTTGTCTAGAAATTATGTAATTTTCCCCAAAACTGCTGCTTCCGGTGAAACAATTCAGTATTCTTGACTACACTGATCTCCTCTTAAGTCCTAATGCGGTAAGGATGATAAATTTGGCTTCTCTGGAAATACTGGGAAGCACACCGGGGCCACTGAAGGAGTTTGGAAGGGGAGGTCAGGATGGAAGCAGTCACAAGTCTGGGTACTCTGTGACAGGAATGATTTGTGTAGTGCTTGATACAAGTGCTGGCTGCCTGACCCAGGTGGTCTCTGCCAGCCCTGTGTCCCTGAACTGTGTTTTAGCCTGTCCTGGACTGCATTTAAGGGTTACTTAACTTGGATCACACCACCCCAGTGTGCTCTTTCTTCACCAAAGATCAGTCTCTACTCTTGCCTGGGCTCACGTGATGAGCTGAGATGAAATGCCTGGTTCTTGATAGCAAGCCTGGGCAGGTGAAAAGCTGCATTCCTCTCCTCCTTGGATGGATATTTTGGAAGAGACAGTCCAGGGAGCAGCACTGAGCAGGGGAGAAACTTTAAGCTTGAGCTCGACTGTCCGTGGATCCCATCCCTGGAAGTGTCCAAGGCCGGGCTGGACAGGGCTTGGAGCAACTTGGGATAGTGGAACGTGTCCCTGCCCGTGGCAGGGGGTGGAACGAGATGAGCTGTAAGAACCCTCCAACCCACCCCATTCTGGGATTCCATGTGCTGGCCAAAGCTGAGCTTCTCCTCCGTGTTTCTCAGCTCCCAGTTGTGCCTTACCATGGGAGCAGGGACGTGGGCAGTGGGAGAGGGCAGGAGCATTAGGCCTTGACTTGGGCCATGGCTTGATATGGGGCCATGGCCTTGACTTGGGCCATGGCTTGATATGGGGAAGCAGTCTGTCTGGCTGAGGAAGCTGCAGCACAGGCAGTTTTTGTTGCAGCCTTCCCAAAATGAGCTGTGGCAGGAAGGATGTGGGGCGGGCTGGCAGCCAGCAGAGCTGCCCAGCTTGGGCCCAGCAAGGATGGACCCACCTGGAAAGCTGTGCACAGCTACTCAGCCTCCTGCATGCAGTGATTTGTCCTCATGGATGTTGGATGTCAGGAAAATGTTCTTCCCCCGGAGGGTGGCGGGGCATTGAACAGGCTCCCCAGGGAATGGGCATGGCCCCAAGGCTGCCAGAGCTCCAGGACCGTCCTGTGCAGGGCCAGCAGTTGGACTGGATGATCCTCGTGGGTCCCTTCCAGGCATATTCTGTGATTCTCTGCAGATGTTTTGCCAGGCTGCTCCCAGAGGAGCTCACAGCTGGAGTATTTGGGGGAGAAAGCAGCCAGTGCTGTTGGGAATCAAGGCAGCTGTGGGCTGCTGTGGGCATGGGCTGCACTTACTCCATGAGTGCACGTGCTGGACCTGTTTAGTGCTGTGGATAAACCCTTGCTCCACACCGCGGGGTCCTTTGGGTTCCCTCTCCCTGTGCCAGTCCTGCAATCCCGTGTTTGAAGACCTGGCAGGCACTGGAGGAGCCTGGTGTAAAGCTGGAGTGCTGAGGAGGCTGCTTGAGCCCTGTCCTCACCTGGCTGTCCCCAGCAGAGCCTGTCCTTCACCAGCCAGGTCCGTGGGAGCGTCCTGGAGCTGGTGCAGCAGCAGCTCGGTGGCACTGCCGAGGGAAAGCTGCTTTCCTGTCTGCTAATCAGGGCTGTGCAGGCACGGGCTGAGGAAGGATGGCTCTGCCCTGGCTCAGGATGTTTTGGCAACAATGCCTATATATAGGAGAGGGCAGGGGCCCCTCGCTGGTGCGGGAAGAGGGTCTCCAGCGGCTGCGGAAGCGTTGAGGACAGGCTGGGATGCTGATGAGGGACAGAGGGCTGATGGTGGAGCAAATATCCCCGGCTCGGTGCTTACGCAGATTGTCCGAGTTTATCCCGTTCACTGCTGAGTGGGAGAGTTCCCAGCAGCTGTCTGGGACAATGGGCTGAGCAATTCCAGCCTGCAGGAACCCACGCTGTGGAGACAGGGAGCTGCTTCCCACAGCAGCAGTGCTGCTCTGGCAGAGGGGGAGAGTGCAGCACAGAGCCAAGGCTTGGTGCTATGTGTGCCCAAACCATCCCTGAGCTGCCTGGGAGCCCTGGGATGTCCTTGACCAGTGAGCTTTCTCACTAGTGCTATCAAGTAGATCTGCCAAGGCCAGTGCTTTGCTTTTAATTGCACCACAGATGCCTCTGCCAAGCAGATCAGCAGCTCCAGGGATAGCCCCGAGCCCTGGAATTTGAGGTGTGGTACCAGCAGTGGGAAGGGTGCAGGTCTGCTCTGGTGGGGGCTCTCCACACCCAGCCTGGAGAGTGGGGCATGACCCCTTGCCAGGCAGGTTTGAGCTCCTCTGTCTCTCAGCTTGGTTTGCTGCCCATCCCTGGCTCTGCCCACTCTGCCAGGCTGTGGTGACTCAGTGCTGGCCGGGTGTGGTGGCAGTGGCTGTGGAGGACACGTGCCCAGGGTGGCAGTGGGAGCTGCCTGGCTCTGTCAGCTGGAGCCTGAGCACAGGCTTGGTGTGACTCTGGCCCCTGGTCCTGCCTGGAGCAGGTCTGGCTGCTTTCTGCAGGGATCCTCTGCTTTTGTGCGTGTGTGGAATGCTGCTGTTTCCCTGCCTTTTGCAGGGGGACTTCTTGGTGCCAGGGGAATGTTGCCAAAGCCAGTGTGGTCCCTGGCCTGAGGTGAGCACTTGTCTCCTAATACCAATGGAGGTTGTTAAATACAGCTGGAGGGTTGGAACTTCTGAAATGGGATGATTGCCCAGAGAAAGGGAGGAACAGGGCTTGCTAGAGCCTATGGGCTACTGTCTTCTGTCCAGGATGAGTTTTCACCTGTGCTGGCATATTGGGAATATTGGGGGTGCCTTGTGAGCTACAGGTGGAGCCCAAGGGCTCCAAGGCTGAGGATTCCACACATGAAATGTCTGTACTGAGGCCATGCTGGACCTGCAGGTGCTGGGTCTGTACAGCCACCCCAGTCCTCCCTGGTGGTTTCACCTGCATTCCTTGCTGGATTATCTGGAGGATGTGTGCTGTATCCCCTGGATTACAGGTGTGGGAAGTCTCAAAGAGCACAGCTCCTGTTCGTGCAGGCTCTACTTGGGTAGGAGAAGCCAAAGTGTTTCTCTAGCATTCCTTCTCTGCTGATCTAAACATGGGCTGATTTTTCTTTTGAGAACTCACCTGTTTCTTCTGCCTTTTGAAACTCCCCTGGCTGCAAGCCACAGGCTGGGCACCACTGCCCTCCAGTCTCTTGGATGGCAAATTTAGGTCGGGTGTTGGTTGACAAACAGAACACCAGGCAGGTTTTCACTTGTGTTGTGGAGCAAGAGAGCGCTTCTGGGAGGAGGATGCACTGCCAGAGTCGGGCTCTTCCCCAGCCGCCACAGCTCTTCTCGTCCTGTGTGAAGCAGCAGCTCCTCTCTGGAGAAGCAGACGTGGTTCCTTTTTTCTAGAGCTGCCCTGGTGCCTCGTGTCCTGCTGTGTCTCTGCTGAGTGGGGGGCTCAGGTGCCACAGGGATGTGTCTCTACTGCCTGAGCTTCAGGAGGAGCTGCACTCCTGCAGAAGGGCTGGCTGAGATCCACGCTGCTGTGTTCCTCTGCCATTAAATAATTTCCTTGAGTTTGGATGCTTGGGATCCCTCAGGGTGCTTTGTGCCTGTTGTGTTTGTTTTTTAAGGCGGTGAAGCCTCAGCTCCCTTTCACTCGCCCTCCCAGATGTGTGCACAAACAGCCCCTGTGGGGAGTGAGCTCTGGAAGCCTGTCCCGAGCACGTGGTTGATGTGATTTGGGGAAGAATGTTCTGCAGCCACTGCCAGGGAGCAGCTGGGAGTTCGGGGTGGGGAGCAGCATGGCTGGGGTGCAGCTGATGGCCCTTGTTTGTGCCCACAGGTCGGAGCAGCCAGCCCGGACTCTCCCACGCCGCTGGGCGCTTTGGAGCGTCGTGCCAGCTTTGATGTGTGCAGGACACGGGAGGACGCGGCCGGGGCTGGACATGGGCTGTGTGTGAGCGCTCTGGCCCCTGCCATGCACCCCGCGGGGGCTGGGGACAGCGGCTTCTCCCGCGCGGCCGTGCAGACCCTGTCCCGCAGCCACTGCCGCAACATCAAGCAGAAGATCTCGCAGTGGGAGGGCAGGACACGGGGGTGCCCCAGCAAGGAGAAGCAGCAGCCGAAGGACTTTGGAGTAAAGTATGACCCCGGCTGCAATGCACTACCCAAAGTGAAGCCGGAATGCACAGAGAATGGCAGAAAGGCTGGGTCCAAAGATCCAAAGAGCCTGGGGCTGGATTTCAGGGAAGATGCGCGGAGCTGCCAGCAGACCGGGGACTGTGCTGGCCCAGCTTCCCGAGCCAAGGAGAAAGGAGAGGGGCAAACAGGCTCCCTGGTGACACTGCCCCCAGGGAACTTCTATACCTCACAAGCTCTGTGGAGGAGAGCAGATCCCCTCCTGCCTGGCAGAGCCCCTCCTGTTCCCTTGGACCTCCGGAGGAAGCGAGGCAGCCCTGGCTCCGCGGAAAGAGAACTGCAAATCAGAGGAGTGGACCCTCTCTGCAGGGCAGAGAGGAGCTTGAGAAACATTTACTCTGAGGTTGAGGGGCAAGAGGAGGAGCCAGCTCCTGATCCACCACCCAAACCCCGCAGGACTTTCCGCTACCTGGCAGAGAAGGGTGCTGGTGGTTGTAGAGATGCCAGTGCCACCAGGGAAGCTCCCCTGCAAAAGCAGTGTGGAAGGGACCTGGTGTCATCCTCCAACAACCCCGAGAAGAAAATAGCCAGCAGGAGGATCAGAGGGAGAGCCCAGAGGTACATAATTCATCTCTCATGTCTGAAATGTTTCCTTAAATTGCTTTCTAGAGGGGTTTAAGCAGCTTGCTTGGCGTGATGTCCTTGTGGAGGTGCTGCTAGTGATGATGCCTCTTTTCATGGGGAAAGGATATTCCTGGGTGAAAGCATCCTGCTTTTGCTGCTGACAATCTTGCAAAGAAGGCTACAGGTTCCAAACAGATGTCAGCCCACACCTCAGAACAGAGTGGAGTGACAATATGCTGGCCCCAGGGAGAGACCTGCCTGCTCCCTGCCTGCTGCTTGCCCTCAGCTGCAATTTGTGGATGGCAGAGTAGCTTTCTCTTGGGGCACTGTGGCTGCTGAGTGTTTGGCTTTCCTGGGAGAGAAGGATTCTCTTGCTGCTTAAGGCTGGAGGCTGTGGGTAGTGCTGTTGCAGTAGGTTTGGCTGGTTTTCCCTCTTTCCCAAACCTTTCTGAGGTGGCTTGATGCAAATCCTGCTCATGGGTGAGCTGCCTGTGCTAGACTGGTGTGCACAGGACCAGCAGAGATGTGGCTTGAGGTTCTGAAACCTTCCACTGTGGCAAAGTGTGCAGCAACAACCCAAATTTTATGATGATGACGGGCTAAATCCCTGCCAGCTCCATTGTGACCTCTGTGCCCTAACTTCAAAATAGTGGCCAAGTGGATGGAAATGCCAACCCACAAATGCATGAACCCTGAGCACGAGGAGGAGAGGCCCGGTAGGAAGCAGTGCCCTGGTTCTGAGCTGCTGCAAGTCTGCAAAACGTGGTTTGGGTTCTTGCCTGTGCCAGGATGGGTCTGGCTGTGCCTGCTTGGATTGTGCTTGGCCATGGAGCCTCCAGCTCCCTTTTTACCTTAACAAATCTCCCAGAGTAAGTGAGCAGGACTCACTTGGTGTGCTGGCTTTGACTGGGATAATTTTCTTCTTGGCATCTTGTGTGGTGCTGTGTTTTGGGGTTGTGATGAAAATACTGATGACACAGCAGTGTGTGAGCTGTGCTCACACAGAGCTGGGAGGGGACACAGCGGGGACAGCTGGCCCCAGCTGACCCCAGGGATGCTCCAGACCATATGATGTTGTGCTTAGCAATAAAAGTTGGGGAAGAAGCAGGAAGGAGGGAACATTTGGAGTTTGTGTTCCCAAGTCACTGTTACGCATGACGGAGCCCCTGGCCGTGGCTGAACACCTGCCTGCTGAGGGAAATAGGGAACGAATCCCTTGTTTTGCTTTTCTTGCCTATGCAGCTTTTGCTTTACCTTCCACACTGTCTTTATCTCGACCCATGCACGTGTTTTCTCTCTTTTACCCTCTGATTCCTTCCCCCATCCCACGGGGCGGGGGCGAGGGGCTGAGCTGCTGCCTGGGGTTAGACCTCAACCCTTGGAAATGCGAGTCCAGAGTGGAGCATCCGTGTGCTGGAATGTCCCGGGAAGGGCCACTCTGTGTGTGCACCGGAGACAGCAACTCAAGGAGGTGCCTTTAGGAGAAGTTACACTGGTTTTCCTCTAGGAAATCTTTTGAGTTTGAGGACATCCAGGGCTTCCGCAAGCGGCCGGCAGCCAGCAGCTCCCACAGACCTCGGGAAGAGACAAATGGCACTGCAGGATCCAGGCTGGTCTACACACAGTCCGAGGACAACATCTACGAGGACATTATCTGTATGTGCCCGTGCTTCTGGGGGTGCCCTCACTGTGTTTAAGGGTGGCAGTTTTGGGGAGGGAGGAGTGAAGGTGAGGATGCATTGAAGCCCTTTCCAGCTCTGGGACTTTTAAGGTCTTCCCCATCTGGGGTTCTTTGTTGGTGTTGGTGACATCTGCACGTGAACAGCCTGATTTCAGATGTCGTGGGAGGTCACTGGAGTTGGCCTGTGCTGAACTGATTTCTTTATTAGCTCTTGGAATGCTTTGCTTGAGTGCTGCACAGAGATCAGTGTGAACACTGCCAAAACGAGCTGCTTTGCAATAGAGCTGCTTGCTCTGCAGGGGAAGAAGTGCTTTGTTCTGCTGAGTCCGTGTGCAGTTTGCCAAGTTGATGGCAGTGGGTTAGAAGGATGTGGTGGGAACCTCATCCAACTTTAAACAGGTCTCTCAGACCCTGTTAAAGCTTGGCAGACAACTGCACCCTCTCCCCACTTATTCCCCTGGCAAAAATACCGGGCTTTATCTCCTTTCATAAATCCCCCATCCGATGGTTTTTCCAGGTCCTACAAAAGAAAATCCTTATGAAGATATCAGAGCGCTGCCCTTGCCCCTGTGGAAGGTCCCATCTGTCTGGAAGCTGCCCCCTCCCCGGAGCATCAGCAGGGCTCCCAAGGTAGGGTGGGGGGATTTAAGGGTCAGGTGTTTGCAGAATCATTCTCGCAAGGGCCCTCGTTCGTGCTCGCCCCCAGCCTCACATTCCACACTGCAAGTCATTGGTTTTCCTTCTTTTTTATTGTTTGTTATTAATGTAAATAATATATAATGTAAATAGTGAACAGCCATGGCAGCTGATTAAGCTGCTAAGGAGCAAAAGAATAGGAACAAGAGAGTGTTGGTGAGATGCTCGAGTGGGGGGTGGGATGGAGAGCTTGGTAGAGCAGATTCACCAGCTGTAATCTGGCTCCTCTGCCTGTGGCCTTGGACCAAAGCTTGATCTCACGCTTAACTATCTCTTCTGCTTCTGTTTCCTAGCCTCCCCCAAAACCTCCCTTCCTCAGCCGCAAGACGCTGGAGCTGAAGCCCTCCCAGACAAGTTTCCAGGGGAAGATGGGGAAGGAGACCTCCCTGCCTGTCACTCTGTCTGAGTGGAAGCTGTTCCGAGCAGTGGAGGCTGCGAGCAGGAGAAAGAACCTGCCCTGGGTGAGACTGAAGTGTGAAACTTCACCTCTTGCCTGGCATTTCAAGCTCTTGCTGCTTTGCAAGTGCTTTGTAAGTGGCCACAGAGCTCTGTGCCTGGCAGGGGATTGCTGCTTGGCACTGCTGCTCCAGCCATTCCCTCTCCAAGTGGCAGGGCTGGTGTTTGGGGATCCGAGTGCCAGTTCTAGCTGGGACAGCGGTGTTTTTGTTGGCCAGGAGTTGGCAGACAGAGTGCTCAGTGTTGACCTGGAGGTCAGGGCTGTGTGTGAATACAAGCCCTTCCTCGTGCTTTGTCACCTAAGCCTTGTTCCCAGTGTTTCCCTGGAGTGTGATGGTGCTGGGTTTGTGCTCTTGGTGAGCTACAGGGGCAGCTCTGTAACGCTGTGTGTGCGTGTCCCCTGCTCCCAGTGACTTCCCAGACTGATCCTTCTGTTCCACTGCAGGCCCTGAGCTATGGAATGGTTGTGGGGCCCTTGGTTACTTGGAAAGTTGGCTTGGAGTTGTGCACTGGCACCAGGAACAGCTGTTTCATAGTTTAAAGGTGCAGAGGAACTCTCAGGGATAAGAGCATTTCACAAAGCCTTCATAGGGTTGTCTCTCCTCCCTTCTGGCCTCTCCTTCCTGCCTGCCTGCAAAGACAATCATGTTGCTGAGGCCAGAGGGGTGAGGAAGGCTTTTAATCCACCTTCACACAGAGGACTGTTCTGACTCTCCTTTGGTGCCTTGGGAGCCTTTCTAGATCCTCGTGTTGGTTACCAGCTCCCATCCCTCAGTGGTAAAAGGCACCACGTGCTATAGAAGGGCAGCTGCAGCTGCCACTGTGGTGGCACTTTGTGCATGAGACTCAAATTCCAGTTGTGGTAGTGGCAAGGACTTACTTTTGCCGTGGTAAAATCATTTCACTTCAGCAGATCTTTATTTCATCTGCTCCTGTGTTCAGTTTGCTCAGATTGCACAAGGCTCTGAGGCAGAGTTGGACAGCTGCAAAGGACTTTTCAAACCTTTAAAGTGCTTTGGAGTATCAAGTAACTCCTGTCTGTGTTTTTAAACAAACCCTACGTCTGGAAAATCAGGAAGGAGATGGCAAGATTATAAAAATGCTGTGATGGAGAGTATCTTTCGTTTGGAGAGGGAAAATAAAATGTTCTCCCAAAGCAAACCTATTCCAAAAATCTGGTAACGATTTACATGCAGGAAGAGCACTTTACTCTCTTTGCTCGTGAGGAACTGAGCCAAGATTGCTCGAGAGACTGAGGAAAGGACTGGGGTCTAAAAAGATAAAACTTTTTGTTTAAGAAACACATGGCTGCCTTAAACACACCCGGGGTGGTGACTCAGCTGCACAAAAATCGGGACAGAAATGAAGATCTTCTAGGTGAGGCTGGATAAAAAGGGAAAGAAGGCAGATTTGGCAGGAGAAGCACTGCTCTCTGCTGTGGGCTGTTTGTTCCCTGCAGCCTCCTCGTGCTGGGAGGACTGGCTGAGGCAGAAAATGGGGAGAAATCGACTGGAAAAGGAGAGCCTAAGCCTGGTTTGCTGATCTGGGGATGAAACACTTGAGCTGAACAAACAGGTTCTCTTTAATATATTTCTTTTTATGCAGTATTTGTGATGACAAATGGCCGGGCCCCACCCTCCTGTGTTCAGTTTAATGAATTCTTGAGGCAGGAATGAACTTGACCTGCTGCCTGCGTTTAGGGTAAATCCCTCTTCACATGCAGCCAAAGCCGCCTTTGATGTGGGGAGTGAGGAGCCCCTGGGGCACTGGCAGCGAGGGGAGAGCACGGAGCAGGCTGGGACAGGGACACAGAAAGTGTCAGGGCTGTTGTGACCAGTGGAAGGAAGATGAACAGCATCAACTCAGGTTGTCAAAATGCTGACCCTCCTTTCGTGTTTGTGGCTTAGTCTGCACTGGGCTGTGCTTTTCCCCAACTTTTTTCTTCCAGTGGACCAGGTGTGTGGTCCTGCAGCACAGACCCCTTGTTCTGTCCCACCGTCTGTCTTCATTTGTGCAAAATCACAGAATGCTTTGGGCGGAAAGGCCAAAATTAAATTAAATTCCACCTCATTCCACCCCCTGCCGTGGGCAGGGACACCTTCCCCCAGACCAGGTTCCTCCAGGTACATCATCCTTTGGTTCCAGAAAACACCTGGGACAGGGCCTGTGCTTGGAGCAGCCTTGTTCTGTGCCTCACTTGTGCTTTAGGAGACTTGAGCTGACATCCAACTCAGCAGCAAACTCAAAAACCAACCCAAAAACCCACGCCCAAGCTACAGTGAGAGAGCTCTGCTTTTTCTGAGCTTGGAAGGAGTTGGGATGCTGGAGAGCGTGTTCTGAGTCCTCTGTGGGTTTGTAAGATGTTCTTGCAGGTGCCTTTGCATAGAAAATGGAGATCTGATGCCAGACAGTTTGTCACTTCTATTTGGGAAGACAAGTGTGACAATTTCCAGAATGCCTGTACAGTCTGGTGTCAGCTTTGAGCTGTGCTGACAGCAATCCCTCCCTTGCAGCAGAAATCTGTGCTCATTCTTAACCCAGTGAGCTGGGCTAGAAGGGCTTCAGCCTCTGAGCCGGGGTTCCTGCAGGATTTGGGCTGCTTTTCCCAAGTCCTGGGTAGTGGCTGGTGGGCTGCCCTCCTGTTGGCACCTGGACCCTTCTCTGGACCCCCACATTAATCTCTGCTTCTACTTTGCATTTCAGCTGGTGCTAAAAATACAGGAGATCTTTGATTCCAAGCGTGGCAAGAAGAAGGTGAAGGTGCCCGGTCCTGCTGGGAGAGAAGCAGCTCCAGCGAAAGGTACTGGGGTCTCCAGCACCACTGTCTGTGCTCTGAACACCTTGAGTGGCACAATTCCTCTCCCCCCTGGCCTGGCACCACCACCTCATGCTGACACAACCGTGCAAACCCCAGACTTGTGGCTGGAATTGAGCTTTCAGCTCAAGGAGCACTTGCCTAACCCGAAGTGAACACGGTCCCAAGTGGGAGATTCTGAGCCTGGAGAGCTGGGTTAAAAGTGCTTTTTCAAAAAAGCAGATTAAAGCAAAAATTCCTCAGAAAACCACTTGGCATGAGAAGTACCTCTGACTGCTGCACTCATCGTGTGTGCCTCGCTCTGGTTGTGCAGCCATAGTAGGGTCTTTATTTATAGTATATTCTGTTCAGCAGCTCTGTTTTTTACAGCAGCATCAAGCAACCAGGTTTGTGTTCTTTGCCCGTGTTCAGCTGACCTGCAGGTCATTCACTGACAACACTGGCTTAAAACCAGCTCTGCTTTTTGAAATTTGCTGTTGTAACACATTTCCCAGGTGGTGATTTGGGCAGGATTGGTGGGCAGCCCCGAGGGATGCTGATCTGATGAGTCTCAGGTTGTCTCTCTTTCCCAACTTTGGGTGTTGCCCATCTTCCTTCTGCATGGCTAATAAGTGAAAACTGTGTGTGTTTCAGGTGAAACCAGCGGGAACGAAAGCGATACGGAAAATGAGCCCAAAAGTGAGTGAATCACAGGGGCTGGTCCTGTCCCCACAGCGCTGCGCCCTTGGCTGAGCCCTGGTGGGATGAGCGCTCTGACGTGTGGGATCTGCTGAGACAGGGACAGGGAGCCTCTGAGAGGCCAAATGGCCAAGTCTGGGAGCTGCTGCTGTGTCAAACCCAGCTCTTTTTCTGCCACTTTCCCTGAGCCCTTGAGGTTTAATGCCATTAATCTGCCAGTCACCAGAAGCAGATTCATTTTTGGGTTGGTACCGTGGCTTGTGGGAGCTTGTTCCTGATCACCTTTGCTGCTGCTGCTTGAGGTTATTTCCCTCCTGATTCCTTCCCTTGCTTCTGTTTTATGTGATGCTGTGAAATGTCCTTTCCTCTGGGGAGAATTCACCTGGGTATTTGTCTGGTTCCAGTGGCCTGAGTTTGATCACAGACCCAAACCCCAGACTTGAAACACCTGCTTGGTTTTAGCTGGTTTTAGCTTCCATGTGAAGACAGATTAAACAGAAGGATCTGGCACAGAGTGCCCAGAGAAGCTGTGGCTGCCTCATCCCTGGCAGTGTCCAAGGCCAGGTTGGACGGGGCTTGGAGCAACCTGGGATAGTGGAAGGTGTCCCTGCCCATGACAGGGGTGGCACTGGATGAGCTTTAAGGTCCCTTCCAATCCAAACCACTCAAGGATTCTATGAATTATTTTAGGTGTTTAATTTCCTTGGAGGGAAGCATTCAAAAGGCTTTAACTTGGAATGAAAAGTGAAGTTCCATTTTTTTAATGTTAAGGAGAGTAGTGGAGAGTGAAGAATCTCAGCAGAAATAAAGTGATTGAGTCACTGGCTGATGGAAGAGCTGTTTGAAAGTGTCTAGAATGTGTCACGGTGCCTGGGCCGCAGGAATTCCTGACGTCAGGGTGCCGTGCCTGTGCTTGTGAGTCTGTGCTGCCTGTCAGGACGGCCCGGCCCAGGGGTTTCTTGGCCAGGGAACTTCCTCTGCCTCTCCTGAGTGCCCGTGGTGTTTGGAGTGGCTCCCTGAGTCCTGGCAGCTCCTGACCTGGTGGAGCTGGGCTTTGCTCCCCGGCACCACGTTGTGTCCCAGTGAGACGTGTGAAAGAACATCAGGGCAGCAGGAGAAATTTCAATTTCTCCATCTCCTGCCGGGGGAATGACAGAGCTGCTGCAAGGCCAGTGCTCCCTGTCTGAATCATAGAATCCTGGAATTGTCAAGGTTGGGAAAGACCTCTAAGGTCATCAAGTCCAGTCATCAACCCAACACCACCACCGTGCTCATCACTAAACCACATCCTCAAGTGCCACATCCACACATTTTTTAAACACCTCCAGGGATGGTGACTCCACCACTGCCCTGGGCAGGCTGTTCTAGTGCTTAACAACCATTCCAGTAAAGAAATTGTCCCTAATATCCAATCTAAACCTCCCCTGGTGGAATCTGAGGTCACTTCCTCTCCTCCTGTCCCTTGTTCCCTGGGGGAAGAGCAGCTCTGTGCGTGAGGAGCTGACAAAGGAGTCCCCTATCCCATGGAGAGCAGCCGCATGTTGGGCAAATTCCCCTGTCCCTTTTCCCCCTCTGATGGCAATGCTGAGTCCTCTTCTGTGTCCTGTAGGTGTGTGGCAGTGCCAGCCACAGGCTGGTTTGGGATTTATTCCTCTCCCCAGGTCGCCACAGGTGCCTGAGGCACTCGGCCTCCAAGAGGAACCCGCACTACCAGACCTTGGAGAGGGATCTCATCGAGCTCCAGGAGCAGCGGCTGTTCGAGCTCTTTGTGGTGGTGTCCCTGCACAAGAAGGCATCTGAGGTCACCTACACCCCACACATCATCCAGCAGTTCCCCAGCAAGGTAGGAGTTGTATGGAAACCTGCCCAGGGAACTGCTCAGCTCTGTGTTTCCCTTCTTAAGCTACACTGGCCAGGATCTGGGTTTGGAACGTGAAGCACCGTGCTCTGTTACAGACCTGATGTGCAGTGTCAGGAGGCTGTTGAATATGTGTCCTGATAATGAGTTTATTGTCTTTTTTGAACTAGGAAGGCTCCTACTTAATTCAAATTTCGTGAAGCCACAGGGTGTTTGAGACCAGCTGACGGAGAGGAGGGAGTGCAGAGCTCTGTCCCAAAGCTGGCAGGAACCTCCTCCTGGCAGTCTGTCCTTTATAAGCAAGGAGTGAAGCACTGATGGTGCACAGGAACTGGAACCCCAGGGCTTTTATGCTTATTTATACTGTTCTGAAAAAGAGTAATAATAAAATGGCAAAGCTGTTTGTACAAGCCCCCAAAACCAGGAGAGCTGTGGAAGTGCTGTAGCTAAACCAAGCCCTTTGAAATAAGCTGTTCAGCCCAAATGGGTGACAAAATCAGTGTGTGACTCTGAATTACAGCTCAGTGCCCACAGTTGGGAAGCTGAGATGGAGCCCTGGTGCTTCTGTGGTACCAGATTGAAATGAATATTCAGTTGTCACTGTCTAGGCTTGTACCTGCTGCCTTCCACTGAAAACAGAACAAAGCTAGGAATTCTGGCTGTGCCATCAGGAGAAAGCCAGGGATTATTGAGGAATCTGCATGGCACCCACACAGAGGAGATGTCAGATTCATTCAGGGAGGTTATGTGGGACCCCAGCAGGTGCCACAGTGCCCCAATTCCTGCTGCCTAAAGGATTTGTGTGCAAATAACTCCAGTGTCTTAAGTGTGTAAATGCCCTGGATTCACAGGATGAATAAGGAGCTACAGCCAGAAAGAGTGCACAGTGTTAATTTAATAAAACTGAACACACCCAAATAATATCTGCTAAAAGTGCAAACTTGAGGGTGCTGGGAGGCAGAAAGGGGTGCAGCAGATCTGGCTTTTCCCTGGTGCAGCCTCTCAATCTGCCCATTGCCTTCGGGAAGGGCACTGCAGGGCTCCCCTCCTGCTCTTTACTGGCTTTTATAAAGGCACTGACACAACAAATTGTTTTCTCAGTATTTATTTATCCTCTGCTCAAATGGAAGTGTTCTGGTGAGTGACTTTAGATGGCACAGTGTGTCAGATTGGGTGTCTCCCTTCTAATATTAGTTCTGCTTCCAAGTAATCTGCTGTCACCCTCTTCTTTGGGCTGTGTGCCCAAAGACATCTAAGCTTTTGTACAACTGTTTTGTACAACAGAAAACGCTGTTCTGTTTTCCTGACACTTTCTGCTGTCACAGCTTGGGACACTGGAATAGCCTGGATGTGCTGAGTGCCTGAAATCAACTTTATGCAATAAACTTTCCACTTCTTGGGGGCATTTCCTATGTAAATGTGTAAAATTTCCTTACATTTCTTATGGACCCTCTTATCTGAACACCTTTCTTTTGTCCTTTCTGGGCAGTTTTGAGCATGGAAAATGTCCTGGAGTCCTTGAAGGATTTGGTTTGAACCAACACGTGGCGTGGCTGGAACGTGGGATTCAGAGACACCATTTTTGCACTCGGGTTATGAGTGATCTGCACATCAAAAGCTGAACACATTCCTGTTCCTATTAGTGTTTTCAAATCTCCCAGGGGTAGAACCAAGGCAGGCTGACCCAGACATCATTTGGAGGGTCAGTTCTACCTTCATTTTCCAATAAACTTAGGCCATGCTTGTAGATCCTTACTCTGTCCTTACCAAGATCAGCTGGGTCATTTTACAAAGGTCCAATCAGCAGGAAAAATGCAAGATGGGAACTGGGAATCTGCTAATAGTCAGAACATGTTCTCCTGTACCTGTGCATTAGCTATGTGATGGATCAGCCTTTGGAAGTGTCAGGAAGATGCTATCTGTATTTTAAATGCTGCAGCTTTGCACCAACTTCAGTAAGTTCAAATGCATGTGTTACCCCTCCAGCCTGAACATCCCTTCAGACCATCAAAGGATACTGAAGAGAGGCTAAAGGTCATTCCCAAATTCTGCTTTCCAGATCCCAAAGACTGGTTCCCTTCATCAGACCTTAAAAGGTAAAGACTTGGTTTTGAATACTCGTGACTGAGACAGGCAGTGCTGAAAGCTTTGGGGTGTGCCAGGGGAGCCGCAGCCAGAGCCAGGGAAAAGGGGAAAGGATGAATCCCCTGTGGTAGGAGGGAAGGTGAGGTGTGGAGTTGGGCTGGGGAGCTGCTTCTGCCTTTCCTATAAGGAGGAAGAATTTGTCCAAGGCCAGCTCCAGGGCCTGGAAGTGCTTCTGCTGCTCCTTGGCTAAATGGAGAAGCAGCTGGGAGGGAGGAGAGATGGAAAAGCTCAGTGAGAGCAGCTGGGAAGGGGGAGAGATGGAAAAGCTCGTGAGGTGCAAATTTTTACCCTGAACAGATCCCAAAGTCCTTGTAATCACGTCTTGGCCCTTGTCAGCATGGCCAGGAGGAGTTTGTGTGCTTTGTCAGTCTCTCCCCTGAGCTGTGTGGCGAATTTAACCCTGACTCTCCTTTGGTTCCCCAGTGAAACCTTTTCCTTCGTGCTGACGGGGGAGGACGGCAGCCGCTGGTTCGGGTACTGCAGGAAGCTCCTGGTGAGCGTCGCTGTGAGGGCTGGGGGTGCAGAGAGCACAGTCTGGGCACTGTCAGGACATCACTCAGGGCTGCTTTCCCTCGTGGGTCACCCATCCTGTGCTGCTGTGGTGGTGCCAACCCTTGGGAAGCAGAGTCACAGCGGTGCCCAGAAATAGTGAAATGGGCTCTGGCCATGAACCAGCTCCTGGAACTGGGTGTTCCTCGAGAACCTTTGCAGTCATAAGTGTAGGGGGGACTGCGGCAGAAGGAATTCTGCAGATCAGCTGCAGTGTGGGTGCTGGGTTGTTCCTTGCCCCCCTGTTCTCAGCAGAGCTGTTGCTGTTGCCTTTCAGCCAGAAGGGAAAGGGAAGCGCCTGCCCGAGGTGTACTGCATCGTGAGCCGCCTGGGCTGCTTCAACCTCTTCTCCAAGGTGAGCTGGCACAGCCTGTTCCTTGAGCCCTGACAGCCTGCAGGCTCCACAAAGTAACTGGAAGCTTCTGTCAGGCTCAGTGATTGCAGCTCATCCCAGGAGAGGGGTGCTTGCTCCCTGTCTTTGCTTTGAGAGGGGAAATAAAATACTGGTGCTGAGTCTTGTCAGCCAATACACAAATCCTTCAGCAATTACTGCCAGAAAGGGCTTCTAATACCTGGTGTTACTGAGGGTGCCCCTTCATCCTCTTCTTCTGTGTCTTGGAAATGAAAATCAGTTTGTGAGGGGGTTGGATCTCCCCTCGTTTTTTGTAGCACCATGAGGAGGGGAGATAAAGAGGTGAAGACTGGGGAAAGCTGCTGAAGATGAAGGGCAGTTATTGCAGAAGAATACAGGGACAAGCTTTGATGAAAGATGGTTCTGATCGTTGGAGCACAGAGTTTCTAGAACAGTGTTTCAGGGAGCTTTCTTGGCGAGGGGGATGGAGTGTTGCTCCTCTTACTCCTCTAAATAATGAGAATTTGATTACTACATCCAAGACATTTCCTTCCAGTAGCAGGAGACTGGAGAATGGAGAGTTGTGCTCACAGGAAGCTGTTCCTGTTTGATTGTTCAGACATTTGAGATGAATTTCACAGGGGTCCCAAGCGAGGTGGGAGAGGGCTGTGGACCTGTGCTGGAGCCTTCTCCATGGGAATGCTCTGGCAGATTCTCCCCTCTGGTCACCAGCAGCAGTGAGCCAAGGCCCCGTGTTTCCCTGCAGATCCTGGATGAGGTGGAGAAGAGGCGGGAGATGTCCCCAGCCCTCGTGCACCCCTTCATGCGCAGCGTGATGGAGGCCCCGTTCCCCGCCCCGGGACGCACCATCACCGTCAGGAGCTTCCTGCCAGGAGCAGGAGATGAGGTAACGGAGGTCAGGATGGGCTGCCTGCTGTCCGTGGGGTCTCTGGGGCACAGAGGCTCTTTGCAAACTGCACAGTGATGCCTGGAAGTAATTTGTCTGAAGAAAACATCCTGATGTTGGAAGGGAGGCTGTCTCAGAACCCTGTTTGCTGTGGAAACATCTACAGTGGAAGTGATTCCCTGCTTTTTAATGAAGAGCTTCTTGGGCACTCTCCTGTGCTGCCCCATGCCAGCTGTCTGGGATTCTGTGTAGAATCATGGATTCAGAGAATGTCCTGAGCTGGAAGGGACCCCCAAGGATTACTGAGTCCAACTCCTGGCCCAGCACAGAGCACCCCAAAATCCCACCCTGGGCATCCCTGGCAGCGCTGTCCAAACGCTCCTGGAGCTCTGGCAGCCTCGGGGCCGTGCCCATTCCCTGGGGAGCCTGGGCAGTGCCCAGCACCCTCTGGGGGGAAGAACCTTTCCCTGATCTCCAGCCTGAGCCTGCCCTGACACAGCTCCAGCCCTTCCCTGGGTCCTGGCCCTGGCCCTGCCCTTCAGAAGGAGCTGCAGCCTGCAGTGAGCTCTGCCCTCAGGCCCCTCTGCTCCAGGCTGAGGGTCCCTGCTCTGGGCTGCTCCCCCAGCTGTCCCTGTCTGTGTCTGCTCTCAGGTGATGGAGCTGTGCCGCCCCTTGGACTCCCGGCTGGAACACGTTGACTTTGAGTGCCTCTTGCAGTGTCTGAGTGTCTCCCACACCATCCAGGTCTTCGCCTCTCTCCTGCTGGAAAGGAGAGTCATCTTTGTGGCTGACAACTTAAGGTAAGAGATGAGTCTGAGTGTTTCTTTCTGAGGGATACCACCCTATAATAATATCTGAGGGATATTTTTATTTCTTCTGCGTTTGGACCTGTCCCATGCCCAAGCTTGTCTAGTTTTGCAATTTGTTCCATTTGAAAACCTTCTGCACTCTCCACGCAGCATGTGCATGCCTAGAATTTGGAGTATGCTGTTTACACAAGAGGAGATAAGGGAACGTTTCCTTTTTACCTCTTCAGTCTGGGTTGATGGTGGTTTTAGCTCCCCATGACTGAGTTCAGAAGTGGGTGCATGGGGCCTCTGCTGATGCACAGACTGTACCCGAGTGACACCTCTGCCCTGAGCGCTTCCAGCCTGTCCTGAAGGAGACACTGACCACCCACCCTGTGCTTCTCCCACCTTTCCAGCACTCTGTCTAAATGTGGGCACGCTGCAGTGGCAACGCTTTACCCCTTCACCTGGCAGCACACCTACATCCCCGTCCTGCCAGCTTCCATGATCGATATCGTGTGCTCTCCGACCCCATTCCTCATTGGCATCCTCTCCTGCTCCTTGCCACAGCTCCAGGACCTGCCCATAGAGGAGGTGAGGATGTGTGAGACAGACAGCGTCAGTGGGATGAGGTTGACCCCTCTGGAATAATCTCTGGATTCTGTCTGAATATAAACTCTCAAACTTCCCCGAGCCACTTGGTGAATTTGCCAGATACATGTCAGGATGTTCCAGTGTTATCAAAGATAAATAATATCCACTGTGCTCAGAGACAGGCTGCACTTATGCAGAACTTGTGGTTTGTGTGTGACATCCCTATTTAAAAAACATCTCACATTTAAAAAACAAATTTAAAAACTGGTTTTTTTTCTATACAGCAACATACCTGGTTATGAGTCAGTGTGTCTTCTACGTCTTTCCCCAGGTTCTGATTGTTGATCTTTGTGCTGACAAGTTCTTGCAAGAGGTGAGTGAAATAACAGCACCAGTAACTCATGGTTTTATGCCAGGAAAAGGCATCGATGAAAGAAAATAATAAAAAGAAATCAGGAAAAGCTGGTGTTCGTATGGAGACGCCAGTGGCTGAAGAAATACCTTGTAATCCTTTTGAACTGACAGAGAACAGGCTTACAGATCCTTGTTGCAAGGTTGAGGTTGCATGAGATGGAGAGCTCTGCAAAGCCAAAGATGCTGCTTGTCTGAGCTGAGTTTAAAAACTATTCCTTGGTTTATGATGTGAAGGGGGTCCCTAAGATCCTCTGCTGCTTTTTGTCTGTCTCTCTCTGTACTTGTTCTGTACAGCACTTTCTCCTCTCTCATCCAGCTGGGGTGTGTTTGTTGGTTGGGGTTGTTGTTTGTCCCAGGAGTGACAGTCTGGGGAACAAATTATCACAGTGCACTTGTGGTTCTCTGCTGAGCTTCCCCAAAAGTGCTTCTGCATCCCCAGACAAGTAGCTATAAAAATACTGGGGATTTTATTACTAGTTCAGGATATTTGCTTCTCCTTTTCCTTGCCTCACTGTTCTGTTTTGCATTGCAGCCTGCAACTGGAGAAAGGTATTAAAGGATTGGGGGATTTTTTTAAACCGTATTATTGAGACTTGTCGTATTTTCTCAACAGACTTTTATTGGTTTTGTGTATTTTACTGGTGAAATAAGCCTGAGTCTGTGTGGTGGCCAGCTGTGTGTGTGAATCTAATAAAATGTACTTGGGGCGTGCTGAGCAAGTGTTTTTAATTTCTGTGGCTGCAAGACAAACATATTGTCTCCCTCAAGATACACCATATCACAGAATAACTCCCCTCTAACTGCTTTAGGCAGGTTATGAATATTTCTAATCTATCCCCTGGTTCTCCTGCTGATGGGAATAACACAAAAGTCCTTCCTTGGCCATTTCTGTCTGCAGGTGTCAGATGAGGACGAGATCCTGCCCCATAAACTCCAGGCTGCACTTGTACAAATCCTGGAAGAACGAAGTGAAATCCTGTCACACGGGCAGAGTGACACACAAGGTACTTTCTGTGGCAAGGTTTCTATGGAAAAGTGGTTTCCCATTAGCAGATCTGTACCATGGAGTTGATAAAAATGAGCAAATTGAAATAAGCGCTAAGAAGTGACATTTTAGCTGTTTCCCTGTGATCTTGCTGAGAACATCTTCCTTGTGAATGTGTGAGAAGTTTGGTGTGCTGACAGTTCCTCTTTTCACAATTAGTGTGTGCAGAACTAGTTTCCTTTGGGCCAACAGCATCAGTTCCTGTGCTTTGAATTTTATTGTATTTTTCTAAGTGGCAGAGACAATGTTTTTCTTAGAGAATGTAGCAAGCTTCTGTATTTTAGAGGGTAATCTGGCAGATCATTTCCAAAGTTGAACTGCTTCATACGTGATCGATCAGATCAGGAAGTGTGAGAAAAAGCTCTGAGTGCCTTGAGAGAATGGCACCAGAAAATTATATAATTCATAAAAACAAAGTTCGTTTTCCAGAGAGTTTGTCTTCTGTAGCTTGCCTGATTCTTGAAGAGAATTAAACTTAGCCTATTATGATCTGGCAGCTCATTAGACACCAGATGTTTGACAGGAAAAATGAAATTATGAATGTTTTAACTCCTGGAAAAGCTTTAGAGCTGAACCTGTCGCAGCTGCAGCAGAAAGTTGACAATGGGAAATTGAATATTTCAGCTGAGACTTCTTTGATATCAATCACCTGGGATCTCCTAGCCTGAGACAGCCAGTACAGAAGGTGACTGAGGTCTCTGGAAAAGCTGCTCCTCCTTTGGGAGAGGAATGACCAAAGTGACAAATGTCCTCCCCACAGGTGACATGACCCTGAACTCCCTGGTCTCCGAGGCGTTTGTGCAGTTCTTCGTGGAGATTGTGGGGCACTACTCCCTGCACATGAGCGTCACGGAGAAGGGGGAGCGGGTGTTCCAGCGGGAGCCCTTCCGCAAATCCCACGGCTCCCGCAACGTGCGCCACTTCCTGCACTTCTTCATGGAAACCCAGATGTTTGCGGGCTTCATCCAGGACCGGGAGCTGAGCAAGAACGTGGTCAAAGGTAGCTTTGGCACCACCCTCCTGTTCCGCAGACTCGCCTTCAAAGCGTGATGCCGTGTGCCTCTGCTGTTGGGATTTTGTCGTATGGAATAGCCCCGTGCCCTTCTAATGACTCAAAAGAATTCCGTTTATAAAGCAAAGAATTTCGGCGTCTCTCCTTTCTCCTTGATCCTGCAGCTTACACACAGTGCACGCAGGATTTCCTTTCATGGCCTTGTTAGTCATGATGCCACATGCTAAAAGATGGAGTAACTCATTTGGTGAGTGATTTTTAATTTTTTAATTTTTTTTCTCTTTAGGCCTTTTTGAGGTCCGTGCCTTGCAGTATTTGGAGAGTATTCCAGAGACGGAACGAACTGGAATGAACAAAATCCTTCGCAGTCTTGGTAAAGGAACACCCTTGCTTTTGTTCTTTGTTAAATTTTTTTAATTAATTTTAGCTATTGAATAATTAATTTGATACAGAGGAGGGCCCCTTCTCTGCCTCATGCACCTGTGTTCCCTTGTTTACATTTATTGCTTCAGGGGACACTGAACATTGTGTGAGATTTTTCTTTTGTTTTTAAGCTTTTGTATCTTTATCTAAAGTTTGTGGGAGTTGCTGCTCTGAGAGCTGTCCAGGCTTGTTCCTTAACTTTGGTCCTGGCTGAGGACACGCTCAGGGGACAGAAGTTGTGTCTGCCGGCAGAGATGGCCATGGGTGGCTTTCCACCTTGAGTTCCTCGGCCTGATGAGTCCTGGAGTGTCTCCAGCTCACAGAATCCCACAGTGATTTGGGTGGGAAGGGACCAGTTCCTGCCATGGCAGGGACACCTTCCGCTATCCCGGGCTGCTCCAAGCCCCGTCCAGCCTGGCCTTGGACATTTTCAGGGAACCAGGTGCAGCTGCAGCTTCTCTGGGCACCCTGTGCCAGGGCCTCCCCACCCTCGCCTAAAGCTCCTAATGCTGTTTTTTCTCTGCAGGCAGTAAAATGAAATTCCTCCAGAAGAAGTGACCGGGCGCTGCTGCGGGACAGCGGCGGGAGGGGGGAAGCGGCGGACCCCGGCCGGGGCCGGGCTGCGCTGTGCCGCGGGAGGGCCGGGCCGGGCCGGGCCGGGGGCTCCGCGTGTGCTGCGTTAGCAACCACCGCACGGATCGATAGCAGCTCACAGACCGATAACCAGCTGCATGGATCGATA
>VXAZ01000803.1:323930-456255 GCA_013399875.1 Gymnorhina tibicen
GGTACCGACCGACCAAGAACTACCTCAGCTACCTGCCCGCGCACGACTACAGCGCCTTCGAGGTGAGCTGAGGCGACCTGGCAGTTCCCGTACCCCGGCCCGGTGGCTCCCCGTACCCCGACCGGGCTCCCACGCCCCCATACCCGGCTTGTCCCCCCTCCATAACCTGGCTGTGGCAGACCCTGCCTGTCCCCGTCCTTCCGCGCATTCGCCTCCCGTGTGTCCCCCACTGTACCCCTCCCCACCCCGCACCCCTCTCGTGTCTCTCCGCCCGTGCCCCGGCTGTCTCTCCCCCGTTCCCCGTTTGTCTCCTCCCCACCATACCCCGCTTGCGTCGTCCCCCGTTCCCCGCCTGTCCCTCACCGCTGCCTTCCCCGCAGACCGAGATCATGCGGAACGAGTTCGAGCGCCTGGCGGCCCGGCAGCCCCTGGAGCTGCTCAGCATGAAGAGGTGAGTGGGGCCGGCCCGGGCGGTGCCCGGTGCCCCGGGTGCTCGGTTCCCGGTGCCCCGCGTGAGCCGTGCCCGTTGCAGGTACGAGCTGCCCGCCCCGTCCTCCGGGCAGAAGAACGACATCACGGCGTGGCAGGAGTGTGTGAACAATTCCATGGCACAGCTGGAGCACCAGGCTGTGCGCATCGAGAACCTGGAGCTCATGTCCCAGCACGGCTGCAACGCCTGGAAGGTGTACAACGAGTAAGGCCTCAGCTGCTCTGCTGAACTCAAAGTTCTGTGTTGAATTTCTGTGTATTTCTTGTGTGTGTAAGTCCAGTGGGGATCTTTAGAACACAGCCTAGAATAGATGAACCCCTGCAAGAGAGCTGTGAGTGAAAGAGGAGGCTGATCTCAAAGCTATCTGTTTCTTGCTCTGTGGCCAAGAAACAGCACGTGGTTTAATACATCCCAGTCTTGAATTTTGTGGGTCATTGTTGATGATAGTGGTTGTTAATTAAGGCTAGACAGCCTGTGAAAGATTAACTCAGTAGTGGAAATGAAGTTGACCTACTACAGACCCTGGGCTTAGCCTGGAACCATATTAAAGCTTAATGAAACTGCTGCAAAAGCCAAGAAAAGTTTGTAGAGCATGGCTGCAGGAAGCACTGGGGGTATTTCAGACAGAGAATATTAATGTCCACTTTTGAGAAGGGTTGGCTGAGCCTTAGATAAAAGAGTAGGCCAAAAGAATGCAAAACTTAGCTCAGAGAGAAGGCAGAGGGTTCCTTAGCTGAGGAGAAGGGAAGCAGGTAAAGGATCTGCTGGATGGGACAGTGTAGGTTGCAGGGGCTTTGTTGAATCCTTGACTCTGAGAAGTTAAATGTCGGGTGAAATGGGGCTGATCTAGCAATTGTGTGTTTTTAATGCTTTGCTTGCGTTCTGTCATCAGACACCTGGTTCATATGATAGAACAAGCCCAGAAAGAGCTTCAGAAATTGAGGTGGGTCATTCTTATTTGTATTTTTGTACTGAAATGGGAAGTGCACCTTTCTCTCCCCCAAGCTGTACAAAGGAAGATGTATATGCTGGCTGCTGCCATGGTCACAGGGAAAAAGACCCAGTAATTACAGTAATTAAGAAATGTGACCCTGCCCTCCCCAGGCAGTTACATTCATCATTCTACTCAAATTTCTGTGTTTGGGTTGTTTGAACCTCTGCTCTGGATTTGTGGAATCCTCTCTGAAATGTAGTAATGCTTTCTTTTCACTGCTGATAATTTAATGTGCAGTTGTCTCTGCAAAGACATCTTCCCTGATGTTGGGTTTGGCCTTTTATTTATCTCAGGGTTCTCTGTGAGCCCTGTACTGGGATTTGTCCATCTGGATGTTGTCATTACAGTCCTGGCTGCACAAATGTTTTCTGGCAGTACTGCTAGGGATTGAATGTACTTGGAAATTAGCAACAGGTACTGCAGGTGTTAAAGAAATTAGAAAAAAAATTACATCTTTTTCTCCCCAGGAAAAACATTCAAGACCTGAACTGGCAGCGGAAGAACATGCAGCTCACAGCTGGGGCTAAGCTGCGAGAGATGGAATCCACGTGAGTATTGGCATTTCTCTGTAAATCCTTCCACAGGTTTATCCTTTGCTTGAAACTTACTTGAGATTCTTCTTCCACTCAAAATTCAGTGATCCTTTGGTGCCACTGTAGGATGCGAACACCTGGATGCTGTTGCTTTGCACAAAGTGTTTTAAAGTATTTGTAGTTTGGTTCCATGTTAGAGTTACTGAGGTTGGGGGAATCAACAGATGGGAAGAGGGTATATTTATTAGCTGCTTCAAATTGCCTAAATTGTCTTAAACTCTTCTTCATCTCAATGTTTGCAGTTAGTGGATGAGTCTAGTACATTAATTTTTTTGTATTTTCAGGTTTAACAGGGTTAAAAATTACTCCTTGTCACTTTGGTGTTCAAATGACCGCTGATGTCAACTGAGAATTATTGTGTATTAAGAAAAATGTTGCTTTATGTGGTGCCTCTACTTTCTTTGGAGCAATGGTTGTCTTTGATTTTAAGCCAAAGGACTGTTAGATAACACTTAAAGTCTCTTTTTATTTCCTTTCCCTTCCAGGTGGGTCTCTCTTGTCAGTAAAAATTATGAGATTGAACGAACTATTGTGCAGCTGGAAAATGAAATTTCACAAATCAAGCAGCAGCATGGCGAAGCAAACAAGGAGAATATCCAGCAAGACTTTCAGTGACTTAATCCTGACTGTCTTGGTGCAGCAAGCGTTAAAAACTACAAACCAGAGACTTTGGAGATGCTGTGTCTGTAGACACCTCTAGTTACAGTTGTGTGAGGTGGTAAAAGGGTATTTCCATTGTTCCTTTTCCGTGTTTTAAATTCTAGGAGGAGGTAGGGTGGACTCAAAACATCATGTTTAGATGTATTATAGACACCATTAAACGTACTGTGAATTGTTTCACTTTTTATATACTTAAAGGAGGACTCTTAAAAAAAGTTTCATTTTGTGTTTTCCCCCCGCGCCTTTAATAAATCCTGTTTTGCTGTTTGTCTGGTTTCTGCTTCTCGGGCAAAGCCTGGGAGCTGTGGAGGAGGCGACTGTGCCGGGTGCACCCCCTGAATCCCCGGTGGGGGCAGGGGGGGAAATTGGTATGCGGGGTGGGGAAGTCTGCCCGCAGCAGTGGGGCCAGGCAGTGCCCACAGCGCGGGCTCCGGTGCCACCCGCTGCGCTGTTCCTCATCCCAGCCATTATTCCCCATCTTCCTCCTCCTGGTGCCCTGTTCCCTGTTCCCTGTCCGCATGCACTGACTCCCACCCAGCAGCACTGCTCCCTGTCCCGGTGCCCTTTTCCCTATCCCGGTGTGCCGTTCCCCATCCTGCTGCTCTCTTTCCCATCCCGCTGCTCTGTCCACCACCCCAGTGTGTTATTCCCAATCCAGGTCTGCTGTTCCTTGTCCTGGGGCCCTGTTCTCCATCCTGGTCTGTTACTCCTCATCCCAGTGCATTATTCCCCATCCTGGTGCCCCATTCCCCATCCTGGTGTGTTATTTCCTGTCCCGGTGCGTTTTTCCCCTTCCTGGTCTGTTATTCCATGTCCCAGTGTTCTGCTCCCTACCCCAGTGGGTTATTCCCCATCCTACTCCATTATTCCCTATCCCGGTGCCCCTTTCCCTATCCCGATGGGTTATTCCCCATCCTGCTGCCCCAGTGCGTTATTCCCCATCCCGATGCGTTGTTCCCTGTCCTGATTGGTATTCCCCATTTTTGTGCATTATTCCCCGTCCTGGTGGGTTATTCCCCTTCCCAATGCGTTCTTCCCCTTTCCCCATGGGTTATTTCCCAGCCTGTGTGTGTCATTTCCCCGGGTTATTCCCCGTCCCGGTGCGTTATTTCCCAGCCCAGTGCGTTATTCCCCGTCCGGATGGGGTATTCCCCATCCCGGCGCGTTATTCCCGTTGCGTTATTCCCCAGCCCGATGGGGTATTTCCCGTCCCGGCGCGTTATTTCCCAGCCCGGTGCGTTATTCCCCGTCCCGATGGGGTATTCCCGAGCTCTGTTCCCTATTCTCGTTGCGTTATTCCCCAGCCCGATGGGGTATTCCCCATCCCGGCGCGTTATTCCCGGTGCGGTATTCCCCCTCCCGGTGCGTTATTTCCCAGCCCGATGGGGTATTCCCCGTCCTGGAGCGTTATTCCCGGTGCGTTATTCCCCGTCCCGATGGGGTATTCCCGAGCCCAATGCTCTGTTCCCTATTCTCGGTGCGTTATTCCCCAGCCCGATGGGGTATTCCCCATCCCGGCGCGTTATTCCCGGTGCGGTATTCCCCGTCCCGGTGCGTTATTTCCCAGCCCGATGGGGTATTCCCCGTCCTGGAGCGTTATTCCCGGTGCGTTATTCCCCGTCCCGATGGGGTATTCCCGAGCCCAAAGCTCTGTTCCCTGTTCTCGGTGCGTTATTCCCCAGCCCGATGGGGCATTCCCCGTCCCGGTGCGTTATTCCCCAGCCCGGTGCTCCGTTCCCCGTTCCCGGTGCGCGTTCCCGGGGGCATTCCCGGGGGCGTGGCCATTCCTCTGCCGCCACCGCCCATTGGCTGGGAGGCCGCCCCCACCGCCCAATAGAATCTCACCCCTTGGCGCACTGACCGCCCCTAGCCCCGCCTCTCGTGACGTCACGCCCCACCTCCCCGGCCGCGGCGTCGCCGCGGGAGCGCGCGCGCGTGCGCGACGCCGGTCCCGCCCGGTCCCGCCCGGTGACGCGGTGACGCGGAGCGTGCGCGGAGCGGGGTCGGGTTCAAAGGAGGAAACATGGCGGAAAACAAAGGAGGCGGCGGCGGCGGGGACGCGGCCGCNCTGCCTGCCCGAGCCCGAGCGCCAGCTCAGCGTGCCCGTGCCCGGCGGCGCCAACGGCGACGTGCAGCAAGGTGAGCGCGGGGCCGGCGGCTCCTCCGGGACATCCCGCCGGGATCGCCTCGCCCGCCCCGGAGCGCGGGGCTTTCCCCGCCTCGCTCGGGCCCGTCCGGGAGCGCGGGGCCGCGGAGGCACCGATCCCGCGGGTCCGGCCCGCCCGGTGCTGCGGGAGCGCAGGGGCGGCTGGAGCTTGGGAAGTTGTTGGGATTAGGAGAGTGGATCGCGTCCTGCGGGTTTCCGTCGCAGGAAGGAAGGACAGGGACCTGTTGGAGCGGGCACCGAGTTGATCAGAGGGATGGAGCAGCTCTGCTATGAGGGAGGGCTGAGGGGATTGGGATTGTTCAGCGTGGAAAAGAGGAGGCTCCAGGGAGACCCTAAAGCTCCTTCCAGTGCTTAAAGAGGGTCTGTAAGAAAGATGGGGACAGACTTTTTAGCAGCACCTGTTGCGGTAGGACAGGGGGTAATGGTTTTAAGCTGGAGGAGGATCGGTTTAGATTAAGTGTGAGAAAGAAGTGTTTTACCGTGAGGATGTTAAAACACTGGAACAAGTTGCTCACGGAGGTAGTGGAAACATTCAGTGTCAGACTGGACCAGGCTCTGAGCAACCTGGTCTCGTCAAAGATATCTCGGCTCGTGGCAGGGGGGGTTGGACTAATGACCTTTAAAGGCCCTTTCCAACCCCAAATATTCTGTCATTCTCACCTTCTGTCTGTTTTGTTTTTGGCTCTCGGGGGTGACACAGAGGAGGCGAGTCAGGAAGGGGGTGGGCAGCTGCTCGGTTCTACAGCACTGGGGTAAAAAGGGTCTAATTAAATTCAAATTCACTGTTGTTGCAGTATTACCTGCCCAGGTGGGAATGCTGTGTGCACTGCACCTGCTTTCCTGTGCACTGAGATAAAACCTTGCAGTGCTGTTTGGCAGCTGTGCCCGGGGGCTCTGCCTGGACAAAACTTGTGCCAGGGAACAGGAGTACACTGCTCCTTCCATGTGTTCTTATCAGAATCACAGCTTGGGTTTTTTATTTTTCTTTTATATTACGTGTTCAGGGATGGAATTGAAAAGCCTCTGGAGCTGTAGTTGGGGTGACTCACGTGCTGTGGTGTACAGACCAAAGTAGGGCCCTGGTAAGTGGTTTTGCAGGTCCTAAATGGGCTCTGTGGTCAGGGAGACCTTGTTTGGTGACATCTTTGCACTCAAGCCTTTCCTGTGTTCCCCAGTGAAGGAATTAACCTGGCTTGGAAGAGATTTTTTCATCCATGCTGTTCAGAAGTTCATCTAGGATGTTTTCATCTTAGAAAGTTTATTGGTTTTTAAAAGATGATGTATTAAATATTAGTTTGACAGTGCACTCAGTAAAGCACTTGGATGATCCATGTTTTTAAATTCCAGATTCTACATTTTGCATTATATCACAGAGTGACAGAGTGATTTGTTTTGGAGGGGACTTTAAAGCTCATCCAGTGCCCCCCCTGCCATGGGCAGGGACCCCTTCCACTGTCCCAGGTTGCTCCAAGCCCCGTCCAGCCTGGCCTTGGACACTTCCAGGGATCCAGGGGCAGCCGCAGCTGCTCTGGGCACCCTGTGCCGGGGCCTCCCCACCCTCACAGGACAGTGATATGCCAGTGAAATACACAGAGCTTGGGCAGTAGGGTTTATTTTGTTAGCAATTAGCAGGATTATCTGGGTCCTGCTGTGTCCGTAGGATACAGGTGTGGGAACCACTGTGTATAAACTGGAATATGAGTTCTTGTACACATTTTAAGAATGCTTGTTGGTGTCCTTTGGTGTAGAAAGAGTTCATCTTTGGATTGTTGCAGTAAAAAAGTTTTAGATGATGTGAGCAAGGTGCAGGGGACTGGAACATCTTTTTTGTGAGGAGAGACTGCAGGGCTGGGCCTGGTTAGTCTGGAGAAGGGAAGACTGAGAGGGGATCCCATCAATCTGTAGGAATATTTCCAGGGTGGGTCAGAGGATGGTGTCAGACTCTTTTCAGTGGTGCCCAGGGACAGGACAAGGAGCAATTGCCATAAATTATAACTCCAGAAGTTCCACCTCAATGAGGAAGAAATTCCTTCCATGGAGGGTGGCGGAGCACTGGAACAGCTGCCCAGGGGGGTTTGGAATCTCCCTCTCTGCACACATCCCAAACCTACCTGGACACATTCCTGTGTCTCCTGCTCCAGGTGATCTTGCCTTGGCAGGGGGTTGGACTGGGTGATCTGCAGAGGTCCCTTCCAACCCCAGCTGTTCTGGGATTGTGGGAGTGTCCTGGTAGGAATATGTGATCCAGCTGTGGTGGTACCTCAGCCTGCACGAACACAGGAACCGGCAGCAGCTCAGAAACTGGCAGCAGCTCAGCTGAGGATGGGCCATGGACCAGCAGATGCATTTTTGTGGGTAGCTCTCTGTGCGCCTTGAGAGTGGAATCAGTTGTGTGGCACAGGAGATGGTAACCAGTAAATCAGGTAGAAAATGGACATTCTGAGCCTCCAGAGAAGCACCACAGTGCTTAGTCATGCAGGTTCCTTCTCTGTTTTGGTAGTCACAAAGTGTTACTTCCACTTCTGCTGCTTCTCAAGTCTCCTTCACCACGAGCAGGTGCTTTTTCATGAAGGAAGAATTAAAGAGAAGTGGTACCTGTAGCTGTACGTGAGGCAGGTTACACTTTGCTGCTGGATTGTGTTCCTGCTATCTTTTAGCATCTCTTCGTGTAGGTAAGAGAATTACAAGTGATACTTTGCTGGTTGCTTTCTTGATTAGTTTCAGAGTTTGCTCTGTGAGAGTTGTCAGGACTTAAAATAGTAGATTTGTGTATTTATTGGGTAACAACTGCAGAAATTGAGTGTGAGGTCGGTGCCCACAGAGCAGTTCTCTGAGTGACAGCACCTTTCCTGATGAAACTCCCTCTGCCCTCCTGGAGAGAGCAGTGAGGATTCTGGAGACAGTGGTGTTGGGTCTGGATCAGCATCTCTCCTCCTGCCAGGCTCTCACTCCCTTCAGAGCCGCTGCTAAAGAAGACAGAAGAATCATCTCAGTTCCTAAAAGTTTGAGAAACCCTGACTAAAGCTTATAAGAATTATCTGAAGTTGTGGTTTGCTGCATTAGAAACAAATACTTGGTGGGTTCATACCTGTTTTTCTGGTGAAAGAGGTTTATTTTGCTGTTGATTACATTTATGTAGGGGAAAAAAAGAATATTCTTGTTTTATATATTTAAAACATATGCATTTGTTTAGCATGAGAAGTAGCATCTCATATTCAGTTTAATGTCTTAATTGGTTATTGGAATGTGCATTTTATTCGGTGGATAGATGATTTCTTGGTGGTGTTTCAGCTGTCCAGCTGGACTCCTCCTTTCAGGTTGAATAGGTTAAAAGAAAATGCCTGCATGTATTTGTATCACAGTATTCTGAAAAAAAAGCTTATTTCTAAGTTAGAGATTTCAGACTGTTAGAGATACTTTTCCTGCACCCAGTGCTGCTCCTGCTCCTGGGGGAGAGGTTGTTTTGTGGTTTCACTGCCTGGATGAGATATTTACAATCTCTCTTAAGAAGATTATCTCAGCAGAGAGAGCATGGGGCTCTCCCAGCTCCTTGGGAATGTCACAGTTACGATTAGGCCAAAAAAGCAAACGAGCTGAAAAACCTCCACAGCTGGCTGCGTGTGTAAACTGAGGAACAACACATTTACTGCCCGGTGCTGTGAGGGTGTGTGGTACCATAAATGGGTTTGGTATGCTGAATTCAGCTCCCATGCCCAGTGTTGCTGTGTTGTAGTGATCACACCTTAAGTTCTTTAATTTGTTTTTTTTTTTTAATTTGCCATGAAAGGGGGACATGAAAGGTCTGATGTGTATGAGAATGTGACACGTCCCTTACACCGAGTTTGGTGCTGGTTACTGTATTTTGAGTCTAGAAGAATAAAAATTCCTGTATCAAATAAGGCTGTTTAAGCTGTGTAAATGCAGCATCTTAAGTTTCTGTGAATGTGAGTAGACATCACCTGAACTCTCTTGATTCTTTACTTTTCTCCTTTATTAGTAAGTGAGGCTCATGAATATATGCTGGAGATCAGTGTGAGTCCTGGAAAATGGTCAGTTCATATTTGGACTTAGTAAAATCTTGCTGTGAAACTTAAATTTCAGTCTAAATTAATAGTGTATTGTAAAATATTTCCATCTGATAACGTTAAGGCATGTGTTATTTTTATAAGAATTACTATCTGTGGCAGCTGTAAATTTTTTTTTCGTATTAAATATAATGTATTGTCAGTTCAGTGCGTGATAATTGCAGTATAATCAAGGATTGTTCAAAAACCAAAAAGCTGAGTTTAGGAGTGGGCCTTGAAAGCAGTCAATTTATTTAAACGTATTTTTATTCTGACAGATTTCAGTCTGGTTGTGTTGCTCCCTTGACCTGTGAGGGTTTGTCTCAAGGTCTAATGACTGAAATTAGAGCAGGGGTTTGATGTATGGCTGTGTAGAAACATGCTTGGACCCTTACAGTGCTGAGAGAAATAAATATTATGCACATGGAGTAACTACTGTTGGTGTTCTCACCCAATAAACGGGACCTGGCACAGATTCATTCCTGAGAAGGCTGGTTCCCTGCCAGGTCTGAGCCCAGAACGGAAGCTGGAGTTACTGGATTGCACAAGTACTTGCAAATATTTCCTGAACTGGGAAGTTTCATTGTCGTCGTAACAATGTAAACATCTGAGAGGACTTGAATTATGTTACAGTCACTCAGTACTTTTTTGGGGGAATCAGTCTGATACTGCAGATAACCCAACCCAAGCCTGTGTGTGGAACCAGATGTCTCAAATGATGCTGCTTGCTCCACAGAAATTGGGTTTTGGGAGGTTGATTGTCCGGGGATGATGTGGTAGAGTTTTAGGCTTGTGCTAATGGACGTCTCACGTGTACCAGCAGAATCCGAAGCCATTCTTTAACACGAGTGTGGTTGGAGTGGAGCCTCCCGTGGGGCGGCAGGGCCAGGTGTGCCCGGCCCCACCCCTGGCCCAGAGCCGGTCTGGCGAGAGGAGGCGAGAGGAGGCTCCTAGAGCTCTTGTCCAGGGCTGTGCTGCTGTGCCTGAGGAGCAGCGCTGGGCCATCCTCCTCGGACCACGGGGAATGGAAATGCCTTTGTTCCTGCTCGCACTGCCAGTGCCTTTGCTGTGCTCCCCTGGCCCTGCCCGCTGCCCTCAGGCGCTGCTGGGGTCCCCGCTCACGCCGCGCGTGCTCCGGGCCCCAGCGCTTTGGTCACCAGCGCTGGGTTTGCCCCGGTTTGGGAGTGTGTCCTGCACTGGAGCCCTGTGCTGGCCCAGCGTGGTGCCCTGGAGTGCTGAGCAGGAGGAGGGATGGCTGTCCTTGTCCTGCGAGTGCAGCCTGGGACACGCTGCTCTCTTTTGTGAAGGATGTGCTGTTGACTCCTGTTCGACTTGTCCGTAACACACTTCAAACATTTTATTTTAGGGTATTGAGTGAGGTCAAAGTTACTTCTTCATCCTCGTGTTTTTACAGTTTCTGTACTCTTGAATATTATGAAGCAACTAAAGAACTGCTAAAGATTTTTGTGCTACACGTCAGAGCTGCTGTGAAAGGAGTTGGATCTTATGAAAATAGGAGTTTTAGTATGCAAGTAGAGATGTTTAGGAACGCAAGTGTTTGGGGTCAGTGTTTTAATAAACTTTGAATTTATACATATGAATAGCTGGAAAGACTCCCTACAATGTCCCTGCGATGGAGAGCATCCATTGGGTGCTGCTGAGGTGCAGTGTGATTTTTGGATCATGTGCATCCTGTGCATGCTGTGCCCTCCCTTGTTCACATCCATGATCTCATCAGATCCATGTGATCCTCATTCAGATCAATAACTCTCTTAATTATTCCATTGCTGCTTTTTGTTCTCTGTAAGGTTTCATTGGGGTGGGATTGGGCTGTGATGTATTTATTTTAAGTTGACCAAAGTCAGCTTGGATTTGAAGCCAACAACTGAATGTGGAACCCTCGGTGTGGAGCTTCTTGTAGAAGTTCCTTACTTTGCTTTAGCTCCCGTGGTGGTTTTTATCCAGTAGATGAGTTTCCATGGCTCCTTGTGTGTTCCCCTTTCCTTCCAACCCACCTCCCCCTTCTCTAACCCCAGCGCTGGAGGCTCCCAGGAGGCTTCTGTAAGTGTTTGTAAACAAAAATTCAAAAACCAGATCAGAGGACAGTTGTAGGTGGGTTTGGTGAGGGAACAGGTTAATTCTTACTGGCTCAGGAAGCCTTGTTCTAGAGCTGGCTCTGAAATCTGAGGGAATTCCAGAAGGAAATGTCCAGAAGGGTGGGTAGGGAGCAAAGAAGATTCAGAAAATTCCAGTTTTTTTCTTGTGCAAAAGCAATGGGTATGAGTTGAACACACACTGATTCCTGAATATCAAGCTGGAGTGGGGACAGTAGCCAAAGACTTGACATGAGCTTTCACTGGAGAGTGTCTCTGTTTTGATCCTACAAGACTGGAAGTACAGAGAATCAACCTTTCCCCTTCCATCTCTGTAGCTCTCAAGCATCCTTGAAATTTGGGAGTATTTTAGTTATCGTTAGTATTGATATATCAGCCTGGAGAAAGCAATTCTGAGCAGGTTTTTAATATTTCTCTTATTGAAACTAGTTCAAGATGAAACCTGTTGAAAAAGTCACCTGTTTAGAGATGCATTCAGAGGAACATAGTTGCCCTTGGGAAATTTTTAAACTTAAATACGTAAAAAATATTCACAGAGTTCTGAGTTACAATTCGAGAAAAACACTTGTGTTGCAGCTTTAGGTGCGAGTTGGGAGTGGTAGATTAAAAGCATCTTCCACTTGAAATCTGAAGGTTTTTGCAGTGTTCCGTAGTGATTTGCTGCAGGATTATGATGCAGGGTTTTTAGCAGCCTTTCTGTTTTTAGGAAAACAAAATTAGCTTTCCTCCTCAGTTTACTTCAGCTTCGAGCTTTCTGACATGCTTTGATGTCTGTGGTCTAGTTCAGTGTGCTTTATCTACACCATAAGCAGTTAAAAGGATTACAGAGATGCTGCTCTCATTAGTGTTCTTAAAGTCTTTGACAAATCAGAAGGTCTAATGTGCAATGCAAGGAGCTGTGCCTGCATTGTATAACTGATGGTTCAGCAAGTGTGGTAAGTCTGAGTGCTGGCAGCTCCCTGCTCGGACAGAACCTTCTCCTGGGGTGTTCTGTGGGCTGCCTTGGTGGGAAGTGCAGGTCCTGGCCTCGGCAGAAGCTGCCAGGAGAGCTGGAGCCTCCAGGAAGGTTCTTGTTGTGTCCTTGGTTTCACTGTCATGTCCTGCCTTGCAGTGACCTGGGGCAGGAGCAGCCCTTCCCGGGGCAGGGATCATTCTTGGGATGTGGCCAACATTCCCATTTCCAGGGGTGCGGGCTCTGCTCTGTCCCAGATCCCACCCATGGGCTGGGGAGAGCTGCTCCCGGGACAGGTTCCTGTAGTTCCTACGGCTCCATCCCTGACCACATTCCTGTGTTTCTGTCAGTTCTTTGTGTTGGTCCTCAGCTCCTGAATGGCTCTGTCTGCCTCAGGAGACTCCATGACAGTTTGTCACAAGGAGTCTGGGAATCTCCTTCCTCCCTGAATCACAGGCTGGGGAGCTCTGGCAGGGAGGAATGGCTCAGGTGAGGAGATGAAACCCATCTCCCTTTGAGCAGGGTTGGCAATGCCAGGCGGGCTTTTCCTACCTGCTGGATTGGAGACTTGCAGTCCAAATATCCAGGCAGGAAACTGTTCCTCCCTTCTCCCTTCCAGCCTTAGGCAGGAAAAGAAAGGAGAGGAAAAACAAAACTCCATTTAGGCTGAGTGTTGTGTGTAGCAGCAGATGGGGGACAGGAAATGTGTATGATTGAAAATATTTTTGCTGTTCTGCAGAAGTGTGGGACCAAAAGCAGAATCTGATCTGAACTGCATCATTAATTGGGAATAGGATGGAAGGGAGGGGGAAATTTGGTGCATGGAGCTGTGTCTTTTCTGTGCTGTGGAAGAGGGGTAATGAATATTTGTGCTCATGGTAGTTCCAGGTCTTACACACTTAAGGCGTGTGATAGAAACAGCTGGAAGAATGGGCAGTGTGGGTCCTTTAAAGTCCAGCAAAAGAAGCTTGAAAGCCCACTCCTGTTACTGCAGCTCTTGTAAAATAGTTCATCATTTCCTGTGGCCTTTTAGGTCCAAAGGATGATTTTTCCTGGATTTCGTCATGGAAGCACTGATATCCACAAGAGCATCTGTGGGTGGCTGGTGAAGTTCGTAGGGTGCTCAGTTGTTCTTTTTTTGGGACCTGAAGCATAACTGTGTTCCTGTAGTTAATGCTGAGGGCAGGATTTTGGTGACAGTGTTCTGTAAGGCAGAAAGGAACTGCTGCACAAAGTGTTTCGGACCCTCAGTGCAGGGTTTCACGTGGTGTGGTCAGAACTTCCTGAAAGAAACTTCCCTTTTCTCAGCTCTTTGCTTCGGTGCTGCTCTTGACCTCTGCAGCATCGACTTATGGCTGCAAAATAATATGAAGCCATCTCTGAGGACATAGGAAATCTTGATGGTAATAATTAGGATTGAGGGAGATCATAAACCAGTCTGACCTTCATAATTTGTATGAATGTGTCTTGTTCTAATTCAGCTGTGATTTAAAAAATACGATTGATCTTTAAACAGTGGTTTTTACTGTGTGCTAATGCTTGCTGGAAAGCAGAGGTGCAGTGGGAATGTTTGTACCAGGACTAATGTGTTCGATTTGTTGGATGCAGAAAAACAATGTAGTAACTTCTGCTGGCGTATAAATAGGATGATATTTTTATATTTACTTTTGTTTTCTTATATAAGATTTTTTAAAATCGAAACTGACAGTGAAATGTGATTTTTCTCAGAGGTTATATAAACGTTTGAACCTTAGTTTGTCCTAAAATACATTCTCACTAGATTTTTGCAATAAGCTTGTTAGCTTACAAATTATCTCAAGTTTTGACAGGTAAAGATTTCTTTTTTTCTATGTAAATGCTATTTCAGTGTGATTTTCTTTACTTTTCCCGCCTGCCTCACAAAATTGGCCACATCTGCATCTTTCCAGCACATTTGGTTTCTAGTATAAATGGTGCTGCAGTAATTTGGTTTAGATTAGATTAGAAGACCAGGATATGAGATGTTTAGTGGCTCATATATTATTGGAAAGCTACTGTTGGAAATAAAGGGTGTTGAGATGTGAAAAAGGAGAGTGATGTGCTAAATGAGAATTGCAAGGCTTTGTCTTTGAGTTGTGATCTCTTGAGGTGTGTGCTGAGCACTGGGGGCGCTTTGTGTGCAGGTTTTATTTGGATGTGGAGATGCAGAAATTGGGTGTTGGACTGAGGGCAGCACCTGGGACTGCCCATTCCCCGTGTCCTCTCTGACAGGGGCAGGGACAAGGTGGAATTACCCCTGGCCAGAATCCAGCCTGTGGCTGTCACTTGGATCAAAAGGCTTGATTTTATTCAAGCTTTCATTGGTTTGGCTACTTTTAAAACCAACCCAAAAGTTGCCTTACGTTTGCATCTGTAGAATTTGGCTTGCTGTTGTCTGGAGATTATAGATCTTGAGCTTCTTCTGTTTTGTTGTTTTCTTGGAATATTTTCTGTGTTTGACCCAAGATCACTAAAAATCGAGTTTAGGTTTGGTTTGGTTTGGATGGAGCAGTTTTTAATGGTAAATATCTGGAATTTTTGTTCTGTAAGTACATACACATCAGCTGCTAGATGGCTTTCAGCTGGTATTCCCTAAAGAATTTTGCCTCTCAGTTGTAAGAAAACCTGAAAGTTCTGGATATGGGGAAGGTTTCATTGTGTGTGTGAAAGCTCCTGTATGTGTAGCTGCTGCAGTACTGGTTATTTTTCACATCCTGCTCTTGAGATGTGTTTGGTTTGGTGCAACAGGGAGTTTTTAGTTGGATTATTGTTGCTCTGCAGTGAATCTCCTGTGTTCTGAAGCCATCATTAATTTTAGCACTTGAAAAAATTAATGCTACTCCACTACTAATGTAATTAATCTCTCTGAAATAAGTCCTACTGTCCTAATTGAATATCCACAAAGGAGCTGAGCATCATTTAATTACACTTCTCAAAGTTGTTTCAGTGTATAAAAATAACCAATGGCTTGGAAAGCTTCGTGAAGATGATATTCTCAATAAATTGTATAGGAATTTGATTTAAGATCAAATGACACTTCTGTGAAGTGTGAGCCACTACCGAAGTTATAAATAGGTTTTCAAACCTTTATGGGGGTTGTTCACAGACATCTTTAAATGTCAATTTGGTTCATGTAGTAACTTTCTTGCAGCCCTGCTGAGGGTTTAAAACTAATTTAGTGATTACAAAGGATAACAAAGCAGGATGCTGGTATTTTATTGCTTCCTCTGCCTCCCTGACCTCGTGGAAATAGGTTAGATTAGAAATTTGCCTCTGTTGTAGCTGAGAGAACACTGGGACACGCTACTGCCATGGCATTTTCAGGAATATCACTGAAGTCACCCCAGCTATCTGGGCTTAATGCCCTCTTAATGCTTGTCTTGAGAAGGCTGGACCACAGACAGTTCTAAAAAATAATTAACGAGTGCCTTGAGTTCTGTAATCTAAAATGAGCAGGTCAAAAATTTAAATATTCGCTTAAGGGCAGCAAATGCCTTGGCTAAAAACACGTATTGTTTGGTGAAGAAATAAGTAGGAAAAGTAGGATGTAGATACTGAGTATGATTTAGAAATTATCACAACTAGGTGAGGGATCCTTTTCTGTAGAGGCTTGTGGGGTTTTTTTGGGTTTAGTTGAGGGAATGTATTTTGGGGTGAAACCTGTTCTACACCCGTAGTGGCTGGTTTTTAATAGTAATGTCAACTGTGGACTCCTTTACCCAGGTGAAACGAGGAGTGTGTTTTGTGCTTCTGGGCTCGTGGATTTGTGAGTTCTGTTGCCCTAAGAGCCTGTGGGGTGCTGTGTTTTGCAGTGGGGGTGATCCGGTGCCCGATCTGCCGCCAGGAGTGCCGGCAGATCGACCTGGTGGACAACTACTTCGTGAAGGACACCTCGGAGACACCCAGCAGCTCCGACGAGAAGTCAGAACAGGTAGGGACCGGCCTGCCTGCCCCAGCCTCTGCTCTCTGGGGCTGTCAGTGCTTCCCAGGATGATTCTGGTGCCTTTTCCCCAACCCTCCTCTGCTCTCTGGCCCTGTCAGTGCTCCCCAGGATGATTCTGGTGCCTTTTCCCCAACCCACCTCTGATTTCTGGGGCTGTCCGTGCTCCCCAGGACCATTCTGGTGCCTTTCCCCCTGCAGGTGTGTACCAGCTGTGAGGACAACGCCAGTGCCGTGGGTTTCTGTGTGGAGTGTGGGGAGTGGCTGTGTAAGACCTGCATAGAAGCTCACCAGCGAGTAAAGTTTACTAAAGATCACATGATCAGGAAAAAAGAGGACGTGTCATCAGGTGAGTGTTGGGTATCACTTTGTTCTGCCTGTTCGAAGAGCCTTTTCTCTTTCTGTGTTAAAAGAGAGGGGGAGGGTGGTGGAGGTAACAACCAGCTGTGTGTTTTTCCCCAAGGATTTGGGAAAAATTCAGTAAAAAGTTGCCAGAGCAAAATTAGTACCTGCAAAAATAGAGGAAAAACTAAATTTAAAATAGTTATACTTCGTGCAACGTCCAGTGCCTTTGGAAAGGATTTAGATCCATTCTTAATAATCTTTCTGTTTAGGAGAACAAGTAACTAAATGGAGGGGTTGGAATCTGGAGAGCAGTGGCATATTGATAATCTTATCCATTGTCCAAGGAGATTAAATTACACATTTTGCTGTATTTTGCTATAAGGAGCAATTACAGTTCTCCCTGTAGAAAAGTATGTGTATATAAGTTTTGGAGTTACCTTAAATATATGATGTTACTTTGTATTGATATTGCTGAGTAAATGTAGAATTTGAATCTATTTTAGGTTGAATCTCTCAGCGAGCAAAATTGAACATGTGAAGTGTGTGTAGGGTTTGTTTAGATGTGCAGCCTTATTAGAAGTAAATTCTTGAAGTACTTTTTGATCATATATCATTTGTAGTCTATTAAGGTAATGTGGAAAATCATCTCCGAACAGGTCCGGGGTATCTGGGTTTTATCATTTGTAGCCTGTTGAGGTTATGTGGAAAATGTTCTCCATACAGGTCCAGGGTATCTGGATTTTAGCTTAGAAAATTCTATTTGTAAATGGATTAACAGTTCTGATTTAAAGACCTGTAGGTTCTCCACAATCTGAATGTGTCTGAAGAATGATCATTTTGAGGAAGAGAGATCTCGACACTTTGTTCTCTTCATTTAAATTCATTTAAAATGAATTAAGATCTTTGTAATTGTTTTGTTGTATCCTTTCAAAGGAACAAACACTACTTTTCTGTCTGAAAACTGTTTAACAGTTAAAAAGTTTGCTGTTGAGTTTAGTTCTTTTAGACAAGGATCTTATTTCATTTGCTCTATCAAATAAACCTCATTTTGGAGAGGTTTCTCTTTATGTCTTAATGAGTATTTTTAATAAGAAATATTACCCATTTAAGATTAAATGTATTAAGCCTCATAGGTGAGAAACCTCAAGTTCAATCAAATTATAGGGACCGAGAAAGAATTACTGATGTTTTTACAAGGAATGCTAACTTGTGACTCTCAATGTGATATTTCAGCTCAGCTTTCCCTTTGATACCAGCTGGGAAGGGGCTGAAAAATGACAGTTCCAACAAAATAAACTTTCTATCGGAAATTTTATTTATTGTGATTGTGGGGAAGGGCTGGTCATTGGGGTTTTTTTTTCTTCTTAGACTCAAAGATGTGCCCTGGAGACTTTAAATTTCTCTCAGTGAGTGGCAGCTGTAGGTTCATCAGCTCTTTCTTTACAATAACTTGCATGATATAACCAGCTTCAGAAACATTGGAGAGTGAGGAAAATGTCCATGTTTTAAACCCTACCCGCTGTACCTTCCAAAGGCTGCTTTCCTCTTTGCTAAGCTCAGAGTATCTTCAGAATCCTGTGCAGCGCTTTTTTAGTAAACCCAGGACTGGTTTTTGACATTATTTGTTGTTTGCTCGAGTGGAAAATAGAAGCAGTTCAGTTGTGTTTGACTAAATGAGGTGTGTAAGGGTTCGAAGGGATAACTTAGAAAACCCGTGGGGTAAAAAGTAAAAAGGTTTGAGAGGTTTGACCCATCCTTCAGTGTGTCAAGGTGAAACTGTATGGAATTAATCTTTATAAACACATATACAGCGTGCTGGTGTTTGTGTGCAGTCTTACAGGGCCTTTTGGGTGCTTGTGAGAAAAGAGGAATTCCTCCTTCTCCTTGAATGAATAAAGTGAAAACAGCTATGAACCACTGGCACTGTAAATCACAGAACCATTAAGGTTGGGAAAGACCTCTGAGATCAAGTCCAACCCCTGAGCTGGCGTATTCACAGTAACTTTGGCGTGAGAACAGATCTGGAGGTGCCTTTGCGAGTCCTTGGTTGTTACTGGAAGTTAGTTGTTTTGCTCTTCAGATTGTCTAAATTTTATTTTAAAATGCACAAATGGTTTATTTTTAAAAACAGAGGCCGTGGGAGCATCTGGTCAACGTCCTGTTTTCTGCCCTGTCCACAAACAAGAGCAATTAAAACTTTTCTGTGAAACCTGTGACAGGCTGACATGCAGAGACTGTCAGTTACTGGAACACAAAGAACACAGGTACAAATATTCCCATGTCTTAACTCCTGTGCTGTGCTGTGTCAGAGGATGAAGTGGCATTGATGTGAACCAGTTGTGTTGGAAATTCTGCTGCATTTTCTCCTTGTTGGACTGAAACCATCCCGTGCAAAGGAGAACCCGTGTGGAGTGACGGAAGCTCCGTCAGTTGGTTGAACTTTGTCAAGTCTCCTAAGATCAGATTCAAACCAACATGGGCTGAGGAGGTTTGGTGTGATTCAGGTGTTAATTTGCCTGGCAGTTCCCAGTGCTGTCACTCTGTTCAGGACTTGAATGGAAATTCCTACAGCCCTGAACACCTGGTGCAGTAAAAGAAGCAAAAGTGATAGAGTGAGTCATGGGTGAGGTAATTTTCTGAAAGGGCGTGTTTGATTGTGCAACACCCTTTAGGGGAATTTTGTGAAGGAAAGTCTAAATTTTGCATCTTGCATTAATATATTCTTCTAGTGCAGAGGGGAAAAATGGTTTGGTTTTAGTTGTTTAAAAGTTGCCTCATTGCAGGTAAAAAGAAATGCAGGGTTTGTCTCTGGTAGAAAAAGAGTTGGAACCCCTTTAAGACACATTCCAACTTCCTGCTCTTTGGCAGCTCTGTCATGTAGTTGTTTGAATGTCTGAACAAATATTTCTCAGTGTTATAATCGAGAATCTGGGGATAATACATATTTATCAACCACTGCACCACTGCTTTTCCTAGTCAGGCTGCAGGTAACTCTTCCCTGTAAAGGTGCAATATTGAATTTAGTGTTGTTTTTCTCAGAATAGTGATTGTTCTCAGACTGCTACAGCAGCCTATGGAGAACTTCTACTTTTGAAATTAGTATTACTAAAATATTAACGACCTCAAATATTCCTGTTCTTTCATAGGCTTGATCATAAATATCCTGGATGACTCCCTTGTCACAAGGGTGCTCTCCTGGGATGTATTCACTAACTTGTGCTAGTTGGTTTCTTTGCATCTGTTTCGTGCATGTTGCTAATGGATTAACAGATGGATCTTGTCCTGCTTACCTGTGCTCTTCCAGAAGGAGAATTCCTTGCTATTAACGTGCTTTTTTTTGCAGAATATTCTTTCCATGTGGTTCTGTGTGCAGGTGTGAATTAGAGATGATTAAGGCACTGCTCTGTCTGCCTGAAGTACAGCTGAGATTTTGTGGAGAATCATGCCAAGTGGAAAAAGGATTGATTTTAATCCCCTGTTTTCTTCTTACCTGAAATCCTGATAGTTGACACCAAAGGAGGCTGATTCACCATTTCAGTAGCTCCATGGTCCAGTGTTCAGAGTTTCAAACATAGAATTCCAGAATGGTTTGGGGTTGGAAGGGACCTTAAAGCTCATCCAGTTCCACCCCCTGCCCTGGGCAGGGCTTGCTGGGGATTCTGTAGAAAGTTGACAATTCTTTTAGCAGCCCGATGCTGTGTGGTTCCTCTAATTTGGGCAGTTTTCAGTCCACACGCTTGGGAAGCTGCAAGTACAATACTGAAAAAAGAAAGGTATTTTGACTGCAGCAAGAGCTACAGCAAAATTTTAGCAGTACAAGCTGAATGTAGATTTTTCATTTCTCCTACATGTGGAAATACGATTTTGTACTTAATGAAAATAATTTCAGAAAATCAGCAGCTCCCAAACATTCCAAATTTTGCTGTCTTTGGGCTTTAGGAATGCTGCTTTTTTTGTATTACAATATCTAAAATCTCGTGCTGCTGTCTGTCTGCAAGAACTTTAGACTCTTCTTAGAAAAAGCCAAATTCCAACACTTGAGACTGAAGAATCTGAACTCTTGGAGTTCAGACTTGTCTGTTGCTGGTACAAACTGAATTAACAGGAGCAGAGTTTTGTTGTGAATGATGTTCTTTGTCTGAGTCCCTGTTACCACCACTGTGAGTCATTTAAATAAAGAAACCGTGTGGCTGTAAGTTTGATGACAATCCAGGCAGTCTTTTCCTGTTGGATTGTAACGTTCTAGATTGTGACAGACAACAACACTACTTTCTTTTCCATTTTCTTTGGGAGACAGTGGAAGTTGCTTCTAATGCAGCTCATAGGATGCTTCATTAATTGCAGGAATTTTTCTGCCAATTTGAATATGGGGAAAACATTGCCAAGGTGTTCTGGGACCTTAAGTTTTCTCTGTTGTTAACAAATTATATTTCAGAAGCACGAAGTTTGTTTATTGCGAGGACAAGACTTAGCAGGTGACTAGTAGGAATCCTGGTTTTTGAGCAGTTGATCAGAAAAGATGGAAACTTGTGCAGCTGCTTAATTCAGAGGCACTTTGCTTCTGTTGCATTGATAATTCCAATATGTCAGGAAAAGGCACCTAAACCTGCTGTTTCCCCTCAGGGTTGGTACTTGCCCTCTTTTCAGATGAAGTCATGGAAGGTACCTTTGGTAGCAGCTGTTTAGTTGGAGAGCTTGGAAGGGAATGTTCTTCACTTGGAAGTATCAGAGGTGGAAGAAACATAGAGTTTTTTAATAGGAACATCTTCTTCAGGTTAAACTAATGCAGTCAAATACCAGTATCATCTCAGCTGAAAAACTGGGGAGTTCGGGATAGTTTAGGGGGTTGTTTTTTGGTATCCTTTAATGTGTGTTTAAGCTACGGGTGCATTTTCCTCATCAAACTCCGAGGTTCCTGGTTTCTCCTGGAGCTGCTCCATAGCCTGCTGTCCTGGGAAATGAGGCGGTGCCATCCCTGTGCCGTTGGAATTGATAACTTCCCCCAGAGGTTCAGTCTCCTGGACAGTAGCAAAGGACTTTAGCAGCACTTAAACATTTTGCACGCTGCTCGGAGTAGGCAGAGTCTGATTTTTCTCAGTGTTTTGTCACATTTTTTCAAAATTTCATGGCTTTGCACCTGAACTGGGACCCCTGAGTTCCAGCCCACTGCTCCTTGGTGATCGGTGTCTTCTCTTGCGTGTTGCAAAGGTACCAGTTCCTGGAAGAAGCTTTTCAGAACCAGAAGGGTGCAATTGAGAACCTGTTGGCCAAACTTCTCGAGAAGAAGAATTATGTAAATTTTGCAGCTGCCCAAGTTCAAAATAGGTGAGTTCCTCAAAATGATCAGCTATTACACTGTCTTTGTAATGAATCACAGTGAGATGAATGATGGGACCAGGATAATCCATTGGAGTTAATTCTATGTATTAATCACTTTTTGTAATGTTTATTTTCCCCTGTGCCTCTCTTGGAAGTTGTTACAAGAAACAGATATTAAAGGTTATGTCTTTTGTGGCAACTTCGAATGGAACCGAAGATGTGACACATTTATTACACTTTGGGGATGGGGAGAAAAAAAAGGAATAAAAAAGGCAAGGAAACCCATCCTGCGGTTTCTTCTAAGTTAGCTCCCGGCGACAGAAGGGTTGAAATATTAAAATATTTTTATGTTTCTTACGAAGGCCTCTGATAACTGCGTAACAAAAACTTGGTGTGGATTTGAATAGGAAATTGTGGTCGGTTGTGGGGTTTTGATTGGGGGTTTTTTTTAGGTAGCTTCGCTTAAGATTTCCAGGGTTCTCTGAAATTCAGCGTCACGTTAAATACTGAATATAGAGGCAGAGGGAGCACGTGATCTCTGCTGGCTTTTCACCCACTGGGGTGACGTGGTTGTGCTGCAGCTCAGGGAATTCCACCGCGATTCTCAGTGGTTTTGTGAGCCTCCTGCAGCTTTTAGGTCATTTGCAAAATGACACATCAGCTGGGGGTGGAAAGTACGAGGGCAGGAGGATGTGCACCGAGGACAGAAGGAGAAGTTCTGATGCAAATTTTTAACTCCTTGAGGTGCCATCTACATTTAAAAAAAAAAAAAAGCAGAGTAAGGGAAGAAGAACATCCAGCGTGACATTTGCAAATGTGTGAAGAGGGAAGCAATGAAAATTGATATTTTTATGTGCTAATTTTCCGCGGAAGTCTTTGAAAGGTCCTGAAACACAACACCACTGTGAAGCATAGAATTTTTGCACTCTTGAAGAGACAGAAACGCAGTCACATAGGAAATAATTAAACTGAAAACTCAAGAAATGTCACAAAACATTCTCTGATAAGAATTCCAGGCCAGGAATGGGTGATGCCCATATGAATAACACATTGTAATGGTGGGCTTTTTTGCCCAAGAGTTCCTGGCTTCAGTGAATTCAGTGAATTTCTGCAGCATGGGATTGAATTGTGTCAAGATCTCAGTTTTCTGCTGAGCCAAATGGCTGGTGCAGGTGAGACAATTCATTCCACTGCTTTGCTGGGGTGTAAGACACAAAATCCATCATCCTAAAAACTCCAGGGAATGGGGAGGAAAAAAAAGGTGTTAGAATCCTGTTGTCAGTGTTGGCAGATGGTGCAGAATTGCCATCGTCTGCGATCGTGGAGCATGAAAGCGTTGAAGGAACAGCTCTGCTGGAATAATTGTTGGGTGCCAAAGCCAAGGGTGCATTCCACGGACTTAATGAAGGGTTGGTTGGGTGTTTTTTGGAGTAGGAGACCAGGTTGTGCTGTCATGAAAAACCACATGTGTCCAAGGTGCCTTAAAGGGCTCTGACCCCAGCAGTGTTCCTCATCAGACAGTGAGTGCTGGTCCTTGATCTAGCAGCGAAAAAGCTCTTTAAAAAAGGACAGCTGAAGTGTTTACATCGGCTCATGGCAAAGAATTCTGCTGCAGTGTGATCTTGTTAGATTAAGGCAGTGTAGGATCAAATAAACCCAGAATTGCCATGAGTTGAAGAAACGCTGTATTTCAAATTCTGTGGACAGAGCTCCGGATGATTTGCTTGAGTCTGAAGAAGCTGAAAATGCATGAAAATTGAGGAAAAATGGCAGTGATGAATAGGGTATAAAAATCTGACAGGCAGTAGTAGTAAAGCTCAAGAGAATAATGTAGACTAATATCAGGCAAATCATTAATGAAAATTTTACATCTTTATTGTGTATTAATTACAGGCCTGTAATAACTTTTTTGTTACAAGGGAGGAATTAATTTGAAATTCAGGGTTGATTTCTCGTTAATATAAATTACCTTAAAAGTTTAAAGCATCACAATTTTTCATAGTGAGAGACATGATATGGATATAAATATATAAATGTACATACAAACACGTGGTTTTGGCTGGTTATTTCTCTATATAAAGTGTGTAAACTACAAGGGCTTTTATATAATTTGGAGTAAAACAAGTTGTGAATTTGTATTTGGCAGTGAAGTGTAAAGTGACTGACAATCCATTGTTTTTGATTTTTTTTTTTAGGATAAAAGAAGTAAATGAAACCAACAAGCGAGTAGAACAGGAAATCAAAGTGGCTATATTCACCCTCATCAATGAAATCAATAAAAAGGGAAAATCTCTCCTACAGCACCTTGAGGTACACTTAGAATAAAATAAAAAGTAATGGTGATGTTGAGTTTGCAGTCCCCTATTGAGGACCCACGTGTTTGAAAATGGTTTGTTTGTTGTGGCTGCAGGGGTTGTAGTACTGATACTGCCTCTGAGTGGTGTGGTGGAGTTAAATCTCTTGTTTCTCCTCTCCTTAGAGCCCGTGGCTCCTTCAGTTTTGTGTCTATGGCTCGTATTCAAAATTGGGCTCATTGTAAAGGAGTGTGTGGAAATCTCCTTTGCATGTTCAGTTTGCCATATTTCTGTATAACATACTTCTCGGGGGTGTGTAATTTAATAATTTCCTCAAATAGCTTTTTAAGGTTCGTGTAAGAACAGCCAGGGCAGTCTCCCGTGTTGGTACATGAAGGGGTAATGCTGGTATTTAAAGTTGTATAGTGCAGCATAATAAAGGAGACCATGAGTTCAAGCATCCTTTCCAGACTGCACATTCTGAATAATTGCATTCCGACTTTGATTATGTTATAAATAAGTCCGCCCAATTTAAAAGTGAAACAAGTATAAAATTTATTTCGTGTCCGAGAATTCGTACACGCAATGCCACGATGGAAAAGGAGACAGTGCCAAGCCCGGGATTGGCACTGGGTGAACACAGGTCTGACCTCTATCGCATCAGACCTCCCTCTGTTCACGCCGACTGTTTCCAACAGCTTGCTTTACATACAGTTTTTCCCATAAAGTCCGGATCCAGGGTATTGTTTTTGCCCATCAGTATATTCATGAAGCATGCTATTCATTAATCTGAGGTGGACAAAAAGCACCCTGCTCTTGATTAATCACTCATCACCAGAGGATGTTACTGATGGCTCATGATGTTCCATATCTTGGTTCTCGATCCGGTCTTAACACCTGAGCTGGGAGGGGTTTTTCGGAGATGGTTCATCAGCTCTGCTGGGAAGATCTCTTTGAAAATGCAAATTTCAGGAGCCAGCTTAATGTTTTCTTGATGGGCCATCAGTTCTCTGTAGCATTGTTTTTGGGATGTAAATCCGTCCCCATTCGAGGTTACGATTTTCTCTGGGTAAGCTCTGGTTGTTTTAAACTTAGTTATAACTTAACTTTAACACACATTTCGATATTACATATTTGAGCACGAATTTCCCGCTTTTATTTATAACAATTAAAATCCATGAAAATTTAACTTATTATTACCTGTTCTGTCTGAAGAGAGGAAATCCATTGTAAGAAGGCAGTTCAGTGCATGTGGCCACCTTGCCATGACATGAAAAATTTAAGATGAAATGAATCACAGTAGATTTTTCCTGGTTAAGGAACAATTACTTGGCAAGGAAATCAAGTGTTCCTGGAAGAAAAGAGTAACTTGATCATGAGTAAAAGAAATAATTTAAAGTTACATGAATTTCGGCTTTTCTTGTTTATCTAGCATTTGTTAAAATTTTCTTGGGATGTTTCCCTTTTGATCCAAAACCTGACAGCAGCTGGCATTTTCCTCCTAAATCTGAAAGCCCCATTGTAATAAGGTTTCTGTTTCTTTGCAGAATGTAACAAAGGAGAGACAGATGAAGTTAATACAGCAGCAGAATGACATCACTGGTCTGTCACGACAAGTGAAGCACGTGATGAACTTCACTAACTGGGCGATCGCGAGTGGCAGCAGCACCGCCCTGCTCTACAGCAAGCGGCTGGTGAGGGGCATCCTGGGGCTGGGAGTCACGGAATATCCTGAGCTGGAAGGGGTTCACCCACAGGGATCATCCAGTCCAGCCCCTGGCCCTGCACAGACACCCCAACAATCCCACCCTGGGCATCCCTGAGAGCGCTGTCCAAACACCCCTGGAGCTCTGGCAGCCTTGGGGCCCTGCCCATTCCCTGGGGAGCCTGGGCAGTGCCCAGCACCCTCTGGGGGAAGAGCCTTTCTCTGATCTCCAGCCTGATCCTGCTCTAACACAGCTCCAGCTGTTCCCTGGGTCCTGTCCCTGCTCCCAGAGATCAGAGCTGTCTGTCTGCTGAGGAAGAAGCTGCAGCCCCCCGTGAGGTCTGACCTCAGGCCCCTCTTCTCCAGCTGAACCAAGTGCCCTCAGCCACTCCTCGTGTGGCTGCACAGACTGGGCTGTGCAGTTCTGTTCCAATCCCCGTGTCCAGAGCAGGGAAAAGTTCCAATATACATGGAGAGAGATAGGACACAAACAAATCAAGTGTTGGTAACCAAAATGATAATTCACTTTTATTGACATAAATACACCCAGTTCTGCACTTGCAGGTCGTTCACCTGCAGGGCCAGGGCTGTGCTCACCTCCATTATCCTAGACCATCATTCTGACACCAAATTTCTGTCCCAATCTGGGAACGGGTCCTGAGCCATGAACACAGAGGGGCAGGAGACTCAACTATACCCAGAGTGAGATTAAGACACAAATGAGGTCAAGTGTTGGTAATCAAAAGGATACACCCAGTTCTGCCTTGTGGGCCCTTCTTTGCCACCATCGTGGCCCATTTTAGTACCATGTCTTCAACTTCAGATCTTACAACAGAGCCAAGCAATTGTGCAACAATTCACCCTTTACCATAAGGGTTTAGGAGTGTTAGTGTAGAAGGAATGGGGTCATGCTCTGTGAAGGCACCAGGTGTTTCCCTGGAGTCCCTGCAGCAGGGTTGTGGTGTGGCAGTGCTGCTCTGTAATGCCCAGAGTAAAGAACGTGTACAATGTGGGATTTTCCTGGTGAACCGAGAAGTTCCCAGGCTATGAACCAAACGTGCTGTTGCCAGTCCTCGTTGGTGTTCCATGGCCTCTCTGGGCAAATGCACGCTTCTCATTTCTCATTCTTTATTTCTTTGTCACCAACAGAGTGTTTTTGTTTCCTCTCAGATAACATTCCAGCTACGGCACATCCTGAAGGCGCGGTGCGATCCCGTCCCAGCTGCCAACGGAGCGATCCGCTTCCATTGTGACCCCACCTTCTGGGCCAAGAACGTCGTCAATTTGGGTGAGAAAACTGTGTTTGTTTATTCTGTGGCACTGGAAAAACTCTGTTCAATTGGGGGTGTTCATCCAACAGGAGTGAGTGCAGTGCAGTACATCTCTTCGTGCAGGAGACCAAAACTCTCTTGACGTAACCCATCCAGTCCTGATTCTCCTCCTTATCTGCTCTGTTCTTTCTGTTAGCAAAGCTTTCTCAGTGGGTTTTGTTTTCCAGGGGAATGGTTCTAGGAATGGCCCTAGTCACAGAATTAGAGTGGTTTGGGTTGAAAGGGATCTTAAAGCTCATTTTGTTCCACCCCCTGCCATGGGCAGGGACACCTTCCACTGTCCCAGGTTGCTCCAAGCCCTGTCCAGCCTGGCCTTGGACACTGCCAGGGATCCAGGGGCAGCCACAGCTTTTCTGGGCACCCTGTGCCATTTCCCAGATATTAAATATAATCACTCAAGAGTTTGCAAAGTACAGGTTTTGGATGAGAGAAGAGGGGAGGGCACAGTGAGATGGAGGTACCTGGTAGCACCTGCTTGTCTGTTGGATAAAAATCTCATAGAAAATCTGACAAAAATACCAGCTTTTGTGTGTTACTTGCTTCTTGCTCTGAGTCCAGGTTGGGGTGTTCCCATCTTCAGTCAAGGATGTTTATTCTCTGGGGCAGACAGGAAACAGAAAGGAAACTGTCAGCCTTAGTAAAAAGGGATGTGCAGATTCCAACAAGTACACATACACAGACAAAAATCAACATTTTGCCTTTTCCATATAAAAATAGGACAGGAGTTATGTAGAGAGGCAGAATGGTCCATCACACTGGAGCAAGACAAGACTTGCTTGTAGCAGTGTTTTGTGTCATATTTGTATAACCTGAGTCACTCAGTGGTGGGACACTTTCCACTGTCCCCCAGATATCTCTTCCCAGGCTTTGCTTCTTTAGGCATAGAAACTTTATGCTCAACATGTTTGTTTTCTGTTTTATTTCTCATCTTGTCTGTTTCTTGTGAACACAGAGAAGTCATTTCTGTCTGTCGTGGCTTTTAGGCTGTGCAGTTCCAGTTCTTTCACTCCTCCTTCTCAGATCATGTTTTTAAATTTGCAGTTAGTTCTTGTAGTCTGAGTTCTCTTTTTGCTTTTCTCATGTGTGGTTATTGAAGACTTAAAGAGGAAATTTCAAGCTTAAATTGCTCTGAGGAAACTGCATTAGAAACCTCTGAATATTCCATGAATACCAGCCTTTGGAGGATGATGAGATCTAACTGTTGATTGGTTCTTTTGGGTTTTTTTAGGTAACCTGGTCATTGAAAATAAACCAACCCCTAGTTACACTCCCAATGTAGTTGTTGGGCAAACTCCTCCAGGAACAAACCACATCAACAAAGCTCCAGGACAAATCAATCTGGCCCAGCTTCGACTCCAGCACATGCAGCAGCAAGTGTATGCCCAAAAACACCAGCAGCTGCAGCAGATGAGGATGGCCCAGCCATCTGCATCCGTGCCCAGGCAGAGCAGCCCCCAAGTCCTGCAGCAGCAGGTGAGTCCCTTAAGTGTTCTTATTTCACCTTCTACCATAACACTGAGATTTAAAATTGCCCTGTCAAATCTAAACTTACAAAGCAATTTATAAACTAAAATCTTTTGAGATTTGAGATACTTTAATGTGACAGCTGTTGGCTTTGCTTGATGTTATGTTACTACTACTGTGGAAAGAGATGGGCTTCTTTTCTCCATGTTAAAAGCACAAATTTTAAAAAACACAAACCCTTGCAGCCTCCCAGGTTGATCAGCATGCAGACCATGCAGAGGGGTAACATGAACTGTGGGGCTTTCCAAGCACATCAGATGAGAATGGCTCAGAATGCTGCTCGTATACCAGGAATCCCACGCCACAATGGACCTCAATACTCCATGATGCAACCTCACCTTCAAAGACAAGTATATCCTGTGTACACGCTTCATTTGTGCCATTGTGCCAGACTTTCATTCCAGTAGATGGTACCTCCAGCTGTAAATGTGTTTATCTGTTCCCCTGTAGCTCACAGCTACACACATTTATATGCTTCTATTCCATGTTGCATTACTGTGCTGTGACAGTTTTGCTGAACCTAAGGAAATTCAAACCTTAGGGGTGAAAATGAAATCTAATGTTTGTATTGGAGTTTAGTTCTGGGAAGCAAAACGTTTCCTTTTGTGCTTTTCACTGGCATTCAGCTGAAAAGAACATTCAGAGGTTTATTAGAGAATAGTGAGGAGTAGTGAAGTTCAAAGTGATGTAGTTGAGGGGTTTTGATTAAATCAGCTGCTGAAGTGTTTTTAAATTCACACCTGAAGCATTGATGCAGAGCTCTGCATGCCATTAAGAATAAAAATCCTTGACAATGAATGTTAACGTGACTGAAATACCAAAAGTGACTTTCTATTACTTGAAACAGTTACTTTTATCTTAAAAAAAAAAAAGTTAGACAGACATGTAAACTCTAAAGCTATCTTTGGAGGAAGGAATTGCTTTAAGAAAATACAACTATATACGAAATAATTTGGTGGAAGAAGTGCTGTCTATTTAATATCTAGCCACACAAAGTATTTTTTCCTTTCCAAGAGAAGAAGAGTAGCAGTTGCTCTGCCCTCAGTGCTGGCAGGTGCTGTGATAGCTGTGAGCGTGTTGGGTTGAGGTCTCTCCCCAGGGCAGCGTTGCAGCGTGAGCTGCGGTGCCCGGCCCGGTGACCCAGCCCGGTGTCTGTGTCTCCCCAGCACTCCAACCCCGGCCACGCGGGGCCCTTCCCGGTGGTTTCCGTGCACAACACCACCATCAACCCCACCAGCCCCACCACGGCCACCATGGCCAGCGCCAACCGCGGCCCCACCAGCCCGTCCGTGTCGGCCATCGAGCTCATCCCGTCCGTCACCAACCCGGAGAACCTGCCCTCCCTGCCGGACATCCCTCCCATCCAGGTCAGCGCGGCCCCTCAGCCACTCGCTTCCCTTTCTCTCTGGTTTTTTGTTTGGGTACCAGCACCTCTCTGAGGAATGGTGTAATTATCGTTTGAAGTTGTAGGATGAAAATCCTCAGCCCTTCTCTTAGGCATGTGACTGTTTTCTCCATGTGGGGCTGAGCTGCTCCACCTGTTAACCTTTAGATTAATCAGTGTTTAATGCACGTCCTGTAGTAAAAGTGAGACTTTAAGTACTGTGTTCACTTCCTTTCTTCCACAAGACCATCCTATGGGAAGATATCCATAGAATCATTAACAGTGATGTATTTTCAGTGCCCTGAATGGTGATTATTCAGGGTTAGAATTGCCTGGGGTTTCTCTCTGATGTTCCTCGAAGAAACAGGAAGCAGAGAGGGGACATGTCCCATTGTCCCACAGAGAGGGGACAAGCTGAGGTAGATTTTGAAGTCGAGCTAATTTGGAGAGGTGAATAGCACAATTTAATGTACACATGGAAGCAAAGAAAGTAGAAGTAATGTGTTTTCTGCAGGATGTGTAGGAGGGGAAGGAGGATGATGGCTTCATCCTGAGAACAGGACCTTTGCATTGAAATGCCTGTGTAAAATACAGGAGATTTGGTCATGATACAGGAAACAAAAGTAAATTTCATCCAAGATGGTCTGCTGGAATACCAGCTGCAACTTTTCAACTCTTAAATGTTCAGGGCTGGTATGTTCGGTGTTCTCAGGAGGCTGCAGGTCATTTGCTAACGTGAGGATGGTGGGGAAGGAGGGATCCTGTCTCAGTGTGAGCAATCTGCAGTGCTGAGGCTTTAGAACAAAACACCAGAGGGAGTGTGAGTGGTTGTGGCTGATGCAGCTGTGAGTGTGTGGAGCTCATCAGACACCAAGTTAGAGATGGTGGGATAGTGCAAAGCATTAACACACAACTTCCAGGTGCTCTGAAAACGCAGAATTCTGTTCAGATACTTTCTTTATACCTGTTCATGTAAAGGCTGTTACGGATTTTAGTTGGATTTAGTGGATAGGAAGTGTTAGTCCTTCATGCTGCTGGCACAGTCATTAACACCCACTTGGAATGCAGTGTGTTTCAAACACATTATTGCAGTTCTGTTGTCTTGCAGTTCATGGCTTTAAGCAGTTACAGCAGCAGGGTCCCTGTCTCCTTGGGTTTAACAGGTACTAAAATCTGTGTGAAAAGTGACTGGGAGATTCCCCATCACATTAAGGAAAAACAAGATTATGGCTTCCCTTAATATCTTAATTATGGAATAACTTCTGCAGCCTCAGTAATCTGGTAGTTCATGACCAACACCATGTGTGACCAACACACTGAGCAGCTGGGAACCAGAAAGTTTGCAGTGACCTTGAGTAAGTGCAGCTCAGAATCATACTGGAAAAACTCAGATTTAGGAGCTTTTGGAAAACGTTACTTGAAGTTTCTGATTTGAAAGCCTGATCTCTGTATGAAACTGATAAAAGTATTTGCTGATGTCCTAAATCCTTGAGGGGAGAGTGAACAATTCCAGTGAAGATACTGATCACAATTTAAAAGGTGTGGAACTGTTATGAAAGTTGAATTAGACCTCTCTGATTCAGATTTTTGTTTTTCCTGCTTAGCTGGAAGATGCTGGTTCCAGTAGTTTAGATAATCTGCTAAGTAGATACATCACAGGCAGCCACCTCCCCCCACAGCCTACAAGCACCATGAATCCCTCCCCAGGACCTTCAGCTCTATCTCCAGGGTCATCAGGTAAATCTGATGGGGTTTTCTAGAGATTCCAGAAAGTGATGGGTATTTCTGGTATTTAGGATGAAAATAATTGCCTGCCATTTCCTGCCAGAAGGGGAGTGATGTTTTATTTAAAATCAGTTTTGCTCAGAAACAGATTCTTCTGGAAATTTAAATTTTACCCTCCTTCAGAAATGTCTTTGTAGCAGCAAACTGCCAGCACATCAATGCAGTGTTCCAGATCCATGGGGAGACACTGTCAGGGTCATTCTGGGTGTAACTGATTAATGGCAGAGCTTTTCTTATGCACGTGAACAAATTAAGTCACCAGTACCTAATTTTGAGTCATTTAAACATTGAAAATGTCTGTTTCTACAAGTAAGAAGATTATTTCAGTCAATAGGAAGAAATCCTTCCCTGGGAGGGTGGGGAGGCCCTGGCACAGGGTGCCCAGAGCAGCTGTGGCTGCCCCTGGATCCCTGGCAGTGCCCAAGGCCAGGCTGGATGGGGCTGGGAGCAGCCTGGGGTAGTGGAAGGTGTCCGTGCCATGGCAGGGGGTGGGACTGGATGGACTTTAAGGTCCCTTCCCACCCAAACCATTCTGGGATTTGATGTCTCTCTTGGTTTTCTCTACAGGACTTGTAAGATCCTGTGAATGAATGGGTGCAGCAGCGGGGCTTCCTGTGTTTCTCAAAACCTGCATGCAGACCATGCAGAGGCTCCTTTTTTGATTTTATTGGTGGCTCTCAGTGCATAAAACTTGAGGATGTAATGGGCTGAAGGCTTTAGCTCTGTTTGGATGAGGTGAAATAATTACTGGGACTCCCAAGAACCGTGTGTTGCCACTTTTTATTTAATGTGATGTGCTAGACTTTGTTCTTTTGTGATCAAAAGATTGAGAGAACAACTGACTTAGGTGACTCATTAAATTAGGATATTCCTGCAGCACTTGTGGGGTTACTCAGCACTAGTCAGTGAATGTAAACTTGTACCAAATCAACTTCTGTGCTGCTTCTTTGCAGGTTTATCCAACTCCCACACTCCTGTGAGGCCCCCCAGCACCTCCAGCACAGGCAGCAGAGGAAGGTGAGTGTCACATTAACACTGTCAGGCTAAAAAGATCAGACATGAAGAATTGAAAACCAGAATTGGCAACTGGCACATGGTGCTTTGGCATAACTGTGACGCAGGAATGGAAGAATGCTTACCTGAAGATTTATGTCTTTAATTTTTTTCCCTGCACTATGATTCTCCTGTCTTGTAAACTGGAGCTGTTGTAAATGTTCTGACACCCTTTGTCTTTCATTTGGGAAACAGTTACCTGAATTTCTTTTTCCCTGATGATTTATCATCTTCTTTATGTGCTGGTGTCTTTCCAGCTGTGGCTCCTCGGGCAGAACTGCTGACAAAACTGGCATTAACTTCAAGGCTGACCAAGTGAAAGTAAAACAAGAACCAGGCACAGAGGAAGAGATCTGCAGTTTCTCAGGAACAGTAAAGCAGGAAAAAACAGAGGATGGCAGAAGGAGTGCTTGCATGGTAAAGTTAGTTTATGCCCAGTGTGTTGTGGTTTTCCTGGCAGCATATTTAAGTATTTGGAAGGGGGAAAACAAAAAGCAATTTTACTCTAAAGCTTCATTCTAAGAGGTGTTTTCTCCCTGGCAGTGCTCTGCCAGGCCCAGGGTGGTCTGTAATGTAAATTTCATTGTTAACTATTAAAATGAAGTGTAATACAGTGTATTTGCTGCTTTTAATCCCTAATTAATAAAAGCTTTGAGTCACCCATTGATAGTGGACATTCCCACATAGGTAACCCCATTCAGAAATCCTCCAGTCAGTCAGAAGTTCTTAGACCAAAGTACAAATCAAACAATTAGCAAATGAATATTTTTCAGTGTTGCCCAGCTATGCTTGATTGAACAGGATTGTGTACAGGGAGCAGGGTGGTGGAGTTGAGGATTTTTCCTATGACAATGAAGTTGTCATTAACAGCTTTTAATGACTTACCAGTGTGTTTGGCTCGTTACATCAGAAGAAATGAGTGTGTTCTTCAAAGAAAGGATGTGAAAAAGTAGTTTTCAGTACTGTGTGCAACTCAGCTCTTCCTAATGCTTTCCCACGGTTTTTGGGATATGAGTGTGGTATCTGAATGGTGGGAGGCTTTCGAATTCCAACACAGGCAGAAAGACGCTGGTGTAAAATCGACTCTGATTTTCTGCGTGCTGCTTCCATTGCAGCTCAGCAGCCCTGAGAGCAGCTTGACACCGCCACTGTCCACTAACTTACACCTGGAGAGCGAGCTGGAGGCGTTGGGAAGCCTGGAGAACCACGTGAAGACGGAGCCAGCGGACCTGAGCGAGAGCTGCAAGCAGCCCGGGCACAGCCTGGTGAACGGGAAATCGCCCGTGCGGAGCCTCATGCACCGCTCGGCCCGCGCCGGGGGAGAGGGCAACAACAAGGACGACGACCCCAACGAGGACTGGTGTGCCGTGTGCCAGAACGGGGGGGACCTGCTGTGCTGTGAGAAGTGCCCCAAGGTGTTCCACCTCACCTGCCACGTCCCGACGCTCCTCAGCTTCCCCAGGTACCGGCGGCAGCGTGGCGTGGGCTGGGACCGTGCACGGAACCCAAACTGGTGTTTCCTCCAAAGTCTGCTTGTTCTGGGTGGTTCCTTCTAGTACGAAAATCTCGAATTTCCAAGGCCCTGCCTGAATTGTTTGTGTGTAGCTGGTCAGTGTTTACCTGATAACAGAATCGCCTTGTGTTTATCCGTTTGTGTGAAGTCTCACCATGCGATTCTGTTGGTTGAAGTTCATTTTAAGGCAAGGTGAGAAAGGTGTTATAAAGTATTAAAGCATCATCTGAGGGCAGGAAAAATGGCCTTGACTGGCAGAATTACTGTGAGCATTAAGAGTTATTCCTTAGCTTTGGGTGTCTGGGTCTTTACTGTGGTAGAATGTGAACGTGTAAGAGTGAGTAAAAACTCTTTTTAGCCATCACTGGTGAGAATTTATCCCTGGATGTCTGAAATAATTGTGTTTTTCTCTTTAGTGGAGAGTGGATATGCACATTCTGCAGAGACCTGAGCAAACCTGAAGTAGAATATGATTGTGACAATTCCCAGCACAGCAAGAAGGGGAAGACAGCACAAGGCCTGAGTCCCGTGGACCAAAGGGTGGGTCTCAAACCTGCAGGAATTTGCTGCCCAGGAAAAAATGCTGTCCCACATCAGCTGCCCCCCACTGTCTGGAGACGGTTTTGCTTTGGCTGAAGCAAATTAAATGTAGTTATGGCTTTGCAAAACAACCCAAAATGATTAATGAGATTTTTCCTGCTGTGGCCACATCTCCAGGTGTTGGTGACTGTGGGAGTGCCCCAGTGCACTGGGGCTGTAATCACTTAGTAGCTAAAATTTAGCATTAACACATATTCTGTATTTAAAGGCACCATTTAACATGTTCTTAATTGAAAGTCCTTTGCATTTAGCATTGACTTCACCTTCATAAAATAATTCTGTGAGTTTGGTGTGTTTAAGTGCATTCTGTGAGAGGTGCTGGAGTATTCAGGTGCATTCCTGGGGAATTGTAATGACCTTGACAATCAGAATTATTTTTAGCTTTATCAATCAGCCTCTGGGGAGTGTTAAGAGTTTTATCAAATCAAATTCCTCTAAAGGAATTACAAGCAAAGCAAAGGAAAATGTTTCAGCAGGGAATTTATGGAAACACACTGGCTTTGCTTTCAGATTGTTCAGTTTTGTTTCTTGTGGGGAAGAGAAAAGTTTGCAGCTCAGTCCTTTCCTGTCCCATGTGGGTGTGATTGGACAAAAGCAGTAAAAGTGGTTGTAGTTGGTATTTTATTTTTTAATTTGCGGTATATTAGCATGTCTCTCCATGCTTGGCTTTTGGTTAGGAGGGAGAAAACAAAGAGGAAATTTGTGAACAGTAAATGGGGTTCTGCCTCTCAACTCTGCCCTCCTAAGAACTTTACCTTTTTTAATTAAGTTGAGGGTGTTGCATTTAAATTTTCTAGTACCGGTGAAGTACAAACCTATTTACAGCAGGGAGGTATGAATTTCTGGGCTAGGGATAAATGAAGAATATTAATCTGACCCTGTTTATTTCTTTATAAGAAATGTGAACGCCTCCTGCTGTACCTGTACTGCCACGAGCTGAGCATTGAGTTCCAAGAGCCAGTCCCAGCCTCGGTGAGTCTCCTGAAAAACAGCTTGGGATTTATATTTGGTGTAACATCCCTGAGGGTCTGGAGCTGAATTTGGGAAGGAACTGACTGCTTTCACTGGAAGCACGTCTCCCTTGATCAGTCTAAAAGTTCTGGCAGCCATCCAGCATTTCATGGGTCTGAGAGGGAAAGCAGCTGATCCTGGAGCTTTTCCAGGCAGATGCTTCACTCCCAGTCTCAAAACCAGATATTTAAAAATACTTCCAATTAGCAGTTATTGAATTGGAACAAGATGTCTCAGGATACCCATGAAACTCAAAATGCTTTAGGAGGGCTTTTTGGGTTTTTTTGGGCAAACCTTTGAATGAGAGGAGGGAAGAAACTGCTTTGACTCTTCTGCTTTCAGCTGTAAAAGAAGTAACTGTACTGAAAAGCTTTGCTGTCCTGGGTGAGACACTGAAGGTTAGAAAGAATCCCAGAATCCCCGAGTGGTTTGGGTTGGAAAGGACCTTAAGCCTCATCCAGGGCCATCCCTGCCATGGCAGGGCCACCTTCCACTATCCCAGGCTGCTCCAAGCCCTGTCCGGCCTGGCCTTGGACATTTCCAGGGATCCAGGGGCAGCCACAGCTTCTCTGGGCACCCTGTGCCAGGGCCTCCCCACCCTCCCAGGGAAGGATTTCTCCCCAATATCCAATCTAAATCTACCCTCCTACAATTCAAAACCAATCCCCCTTTTCCTGTCACTCCATACCCTTTTTAAACAGTTTGAGGAAAGGAAATTGTTCTGCTTTGCTGAATGTGCCTGAGGCGTGTGATGAGATCGAGTGACTGACACCTTCAGTGTAGAAATTCAGCTGTGAACTCTGTCCATTCAGTGATAAATCACTGCTGCTTTTTTACAGATACCAAACTACTATAAAATTATAAAGAAACCAATGGATTTGTCCACGGTGAAGAAGAAACTGCAGAAGAAGCATTCCCAACACTACCAGACCCCCGAGGACTTTGTGGCTGATGTCCGGTTGATCTTCAAGAACTGTGAAAGGTTTAATGAAGTATGTTAACTTCCAATCTCAACACGCTTTTTCATTTTAGGTGAAGATTTATTTCAACCTGGTTGTGCAGCTTCTCCAGTGAAAGGCTCTGCTTCCAGCTGTAACTTCTACTTTTGGAGCAGATGCTGAATCAGACAGCAAAGAAAAAAAAACCAAAGAAATCTCAAGGCAGTTGCAGAATAACTTCTCATTTTTAGCTAAATTGAGAGAATAGAGGGAACTTCTAAAGTGCATTCAGTGGTGTCTGTGAGTGAGGAGCAAGGTGACCTGGTTACTGTGCATTGAATTGATTGTAGAAGTGCTCAGGAAGTGCCATAAAGACAACCAAAGAGTCCTTAAAAGTGTCTCAAGCTGCCCAGGTAATTGTTTTATCCTCGTGGAACGTGGTAGAATCCACTGAGAAACTTCCTCTACTGAGGAGAAATGCCTTTCTGAAGATACTCTGGTTTTAGTACCTCACAGGCTGAGTCCAGCAAAGCTTTGGGGCCATTATGGCATTTATTAACCTTCCTGCTTTGACTCCTGGGTAGTTGGGCTCTCACAAAATCAGTTTTCAGTGGATAACTTGGGTATGGGGTCATATTTTTCGCTAATTTTGCAATGATCCCACCTGATAATGAAATACCCCTTGCATCTGAAATGTGACTTGGGGAGATAAATGACCTGAGTATTACTGCTAGTAGAGCAATGGGAAAAATAATCTGAATATCAAAAAAAAAAGGTCATACTGTGCTGAAACAGAGCAGGAGCTAAGAGGTTTCCTGATCTTTGAGATGCTTTAGAGCAAGGATAACAAAAGGCATCACAGGGAGTGGCTTTCTTCTGACCTTAGAAATGCAGAAAGCAGCCAGTGTATCTTATTTCTCTGTAAAATGCAGCCTGAACTTGCAGTGTTTGGGCTGCATTTCTGGCCCTGTGCAGGAGGAAACTGAAGGAACTGCACAAAGGTGCAATTAAAACCTCACTAGGAGAAATCAGGGTTAGTGATGTGATGCTGGAAGTGCTCACAAGCATTTGGGACTTGGACAGCCCCGACTCCTTTATGTCCTGCATTACAGCAGGTTCATGAGCACTGGGGAAGGAGTTGTAATTATGTGAACTTCTCAATCAGGGGAATTAATGAAGCATCCACTGTAGAGGAAAACATGCTGCAGCTCTTAGAGACCAGAGTAAAACAAGGGAGGAAGGACTGAGGGATGTGGTGACTTTTTTCTTATTTTTTTAAAAAAAGAAAAAACGTGTTTCAGCTTGCCTGGCTCATGGCAAAAGTTGAGTCACTCTGACCTCTCACAGCAGCATCATGTCGAGTGCCTCTAAGCCAAATGCTTTTCCAAAGTAGGAATCCAAGTGGGGTAATCCCCAGGAAAGCAATCTCCTGGAGCACTTCCCTCCAAAGGAGACTTCCCACAATCGTGTCCAGGCCACTCACGTTTGTTGTGAAGAAAGCAGTCCTGAGTAGAAAATGGCTGGGAGCCACTTACTTGTACAAAGGTTGTGTGTTCTGTTGAAGGTTTATTTACCACCTAAGACTGTTTTAAACCTGCTGTTAGCCTAAGTTTGGGAACTAAAGCTAACAAACCATAACAAACTGTGTTGTTGTTATGGCTGACTTTAGTCATCCAATCCTGTGCGATCTCGTAACTTTAGAAAGGATTATAATTTCATTTTTTTTGACTCTGGTATCCTTTTTAGATGATGAAAGTTGTTCAAGTTTATGCAGAAACACAAGAGATTAATTTGAAGGTAAGCGTTTCAGACCATGCACACTTGGTGAAGGGATGTGCATTTCCAACAGGTGAATATTCCTGTCTTCTTTCATCCACAGGCTGATTCAGAAGTAGCACAGGCAGGGAAGGCAGTTGCATTGTACTTTGAAGATAAACTTACAGAGATCTACTCAGACAGGACCTTCCAGCCTTTGCCTGAATTTGAGCAGGAAGAGGATGATGGTGAAATAACTGAGGACTCCGATGAAGATTTTATACAACCACGTAGAAAACGCCTAAAATCAGATGAGAGACCAGTGCATATAAAGTAATCTAATGATATGGACCTAAAATTTATTGTAAAAACTGTTATTTAAGTGTTCCTGGAATATTATCATGCCTACAGTGGCCATCTTGAAGAAGCTGATAGCTTTTTAAACAGTATTAGATAACAAAAAACACTTGTACAGAAAAACATTCGCATCAAAAGGGGAAAAAGAAACCTGTATTGTAAATTCTTGGTGGTTTGTATTTTTTTTTTTTTCCTTGATTACTTGCGATATTCTTTCTTTTCCTGATGGAGGGGACACACTCATCCTGGTCTCACAGACAGAGGTGGAGGAATGTTGAAGAGAAGCAGATTTGATAAGAGATGTTCCATGTACAGATAAGACTGTGTAGTGACACGTTCTGCAGGACTGAACCAGTTCAGTGACTCTATCTTGCTTTACACTGCAGTGTAAACTGTGAGCTGAGCTCCTGCAATCCCCTCTCTGTGTCCACTCAAGTGTGTGTTGCTCGTTGCTTTGATCATCTCATTGAAGCAGGACTGTGAATAACTGATCTTCCGTGTGGATCCAGTTGTTGACGTTTTGCTTTCTTTACTCCATTTTATGTATAGCAAAAGGAAAAAGAAAGAGAAATCATTAAACTGTTCTGAATTGGCGAGTGCAGGAATGTGAGTTTTTGGCAGATGAAAGGCTCAGCTGGTGGCTAAAATCCCTTTCAGTAGCACAAGGTGTATTTATTCGAGTCCTGTGCCCAGAACATTTTAATGGCATCCACGGCAGAAGTCTCGGCGTTGTCATCTGTCCCTGACCCCCTGACGAGGCAGAATGTTCTCTCCAGTATTCATTCTCTAGTTTTCTGTACTTAAAATATAGACTGAAGAGGTAATAACTGGTTGGGGTGTTTTTCCAGTCTTCCTAAATATCAGTTTCTAATAGACCACTCGGCAAACAATAACCTATTAACTACCAAATGTGTAAAATTTCCTGTATTCACTTTGTCTTATTTGTAAATAGTGAATTGAGATTTCTTGCAGATCAGCAACATTTGCTGAACTGTTTTTAAGCTAATATGTATTCTTATTGATTGTTCCTATCAAAAGATTTGTAATATATGCTATTTCTAACATTGCATTCATTTTGAGGTTCTGTCTTATTTTTCTTAGAGTACTTCTCAGAACTTTCTTCAGAAGCAGCTTGTGAGGGAAATGTGCAGAAAGATTGGAATCAGTCTGAGTTTGGGTTGCCTGTCCATCCATTGAACAAAGCACTTGCACAGGGTTTGGCCTTGAGTGGTTTTTGGTCCAAGAGTGAAACCAGAACAATTCCCAGTTCCCTCACTTACCCCTGCCTCCATCCCAGCATTCCTGCTTAGAAATCATGGAATCACGAGGAGTGACAGCTTGAGAAGTTGTTTTCTTTACTGACCCAAGTCAGTACTAGAAATAAATAGAATTTCTGGCCTTCATATTGATCTTGTTAAAGGAAGTTGAAGAATTCGTGTAACCAATGAGCTCGAGATGGCAGACTCTCAATTTGCCAGGATTTGTGTGGATCCAGCAATTCGTGGGAGATCCCTGGGGTTTGGTGTGCTCAGCATGGCAGTTCCTGTGGCATTGTACATGCTTTACCATAATGGTAAAGAGAAATATTTTAGCACAATATCAAAATGAGAAATGCTCTCAGCAGTTTTTATGCAAATCACTGCAGATTTGGTTTCTTTTATAGGAACCAGGTCTGTACCTTGAGATTCTCCCTCTCTTGCAATAAATGAGGGGACTGAAGATGTTTGTAACTTCCAGCTCACTTCTTTACTCAAATGTTACACTTCAAACTCAAACTGGTTGGGTTTTTTTTCATTTCTCAGACATTAAGAGTGCTGTTTTAAGTTTATTTTTTACCAGTTTGTATGTGAAAGGAAAAGGAATTCCACTTCAACATATTAAATGGACAAAGAGCAGCAGCTTTGCCCATGGGAAGGCTGACGTGTGAATAGGACACTGGTAGTGACAAGGGATCATTTCATGGCTCTGTGTATTGCCTATTTATGCATTTCTAGTTTCTCAGCTTCATTTTGCAAAAGGAATATTATTAAAATTATCATGAAAATAAGATTCTGTGAACTCTCTTCACTCGGGGCTCCTTTTTTTATGGCGCTTCTGGTACCTCCAGGCCTCACCCTTGGAGCTGTTCCCTGGGCAGCAGCCGTGGATTGGATCCTGCAGAGACCCTGGGGCTGAGCCAGAGCACGGGATGGGCATGGGGGGATCCCAGATGGAGCACGGGGCAAGGACTCACCCCAAACCCTCCAGGGAGGCTCGTGCCCCCCGGCTGCTGCAGGAACAGGACCCTCTGCTCCCCCCCCAGACCCCAGAGCAGTTTCCAGTGTTTTGGGACAGCCTCTCCTTGGAGGTGGCCTTTCCAACCCTTCACTCCAGGTGGAAAACTTGTCCAGCTCGTGCTCAGCAGCTTCTGCACACCCAGGAGTGAGTGAAGCTGAGCTGGACCCTACTGAGCCCAGGCCCTTGCACAGACCCCGCTGAACCTCCAGAACTGCTCCTCCCATCCAGTTCCCAGTGCTCAGTAGGATTATGTGGAATTTTGAATGTGTGCAAGAAATCTCAAGTGTTTCTTTTATACAAGGAAACAAAACATTCTCCTCTTCTTCTTGTTCTCCCCCTTCAGTTTTGAACTCCCAAAGCAGCAATTCAGTGATTGTTCTGAAAGCAGCAAAGTTCTATTTGAAATTATTTGAAAGGGTAGATAAGCTCTGCTAATCCATCCCCTGATCCTGCAGTCTGGATGTTCATCCCAGAACCGGGAAGGGGTTGCTCAGTGGAAACAATTTTTTGGTGCCTCGCTGTTTGTAACTCATTCAGGAGCAAATTAGTGGGTTTGTGTTAATGAGCCACTACTCTGGGCATCTCGGTGCCAGCTGCTGGGTGTGCAGTGTGTGAGTGGTGTTACCTGGGGAACCAGGGCACAGCTTCCATCAGGAAATCCTGTAAAGCTGTGATCCCACGGGGTGGCAGGAGGAGCCCAGCCCTTGGTGTAACTGCTGCCATTTAAAACACTCCCCAAAATTCCTGTCTCCGTTTCGGTTGAGAATTTTTTTGTTGCCCCTGAAGTTTTAAGTTAATCCAAAGAAGGAAAAGGGAATTTGCTTTTGAAATGAGAGTGTAAAGTGCCCAGTGTGAGCTGCTGGATGACCTCAGCAGGTTTCCTGCCATGGAATTCCTGGTGATTAGTGGGAATTCAACAGCTAAACCGGGCTCAGGGCTTTTATTTAGCTGTGCCCTGGCATTAAGTGGCCTAGAGCACAATAAGGCAGAGCTATTATCCAAAAAAAGGGGGCTTCCCTAACTTGTGCAGACAGAAATGCTCAGATAAGTGTAGAGGTTGTTCCTCTGTGTGGGATGTCACCGCTGTGACACTTCACTGCCACACACCTCGTGCTGCATCGAACATTTCTTCAAGCCACTGGAGAAGAAGTCCTTAAAATGAGCCCAAATTTCTGTTTTATCACCTGGCTTTGGCTGACCTGCAAAAGTTTAGGTTATTGCAACAGTGTTTTGAAGCCGTGTGTGTGGTGTACTGGGAATTGGCTTTTCCCAGTTGGCTTTTCCTTGTTTCTCTCACTCTCTTCCTCGGAAAAAGCAATAAAACTGCTTTGTCAGCTGCCTGTGGCACGGCAGGAATCCTCTCCTTTGGATAATGGTTTTATAGGGAAGTTTGTATGCAAATCACCGAGCCTAGCTTTTAAAAGCAAAGTGTGCAGCAGTTCCTGACAAAGTAGAGTGTGGCATTTTATTTTAAAAAACTGGGGAAAGTCCCATATTTTTTTAAGAAGTTACTTGAGCAAGAGCAAATAACGGAGGTACTTTTTTAAAACAAGAATGTAAATGCCACAGTTTCTGTAGATGGCATATGTGGATTGTATCCTTGGGTATGGTGATTTATTTTGTCTTCTCGAAGTGTGTGTACAGTAACTCTTCCATCTGCTTCCACCTGGCTTATGGGGATCCTGCTTTCTGTGCTTTCTAACGTGTCAGGATTGATTCAGCTTTCCAAAATTGCAGTTAATTTGGGAATCTTTATTATAAATGGACTATAAAATGTATGAAGTGCAGTTTTGGCCTTTTCTGTTGAGTGAAATCACAGCTGGAGGCTGCTGTCTTTGGGATTTACGGAATTTCTACAACAAGAGGTACTGAAATATTTTGTAAGCTGGACTTTGGCAGGATTCAGTCTGGAGTGAGCTTCCCTGGCACATCTGTGCTCACCTGCAATGGGGGATTTTTAGGCTCAGAACACCAGGACACATGTAAATAATCCTATACAGATTTGTGCAGTGCAAAGCTTGTTTTACATGTAAACGTTCTCCTGGAAGGGTTAAATCATGGCATCCTTTGATTCTTCAATTATTTCCTGCTTCCAGTACTGGAACTGGCTCATTTTGCACATAATAAACTTGGCTCATCTTTTAATATGATTCTTCTAAAAATCCAAGTGCTGTTTCTGTGATACTGTATTATCTGAATCATCCTATTTAACTTTTTTTTAAAAAAGTTATCGTTTCTAATTGTTCTGTTCCTGTGTTCTTTTGCTGGTGTGTAATTAAAAAACAGAAATTTTTCTTTCCCTGGTTATTTAATACTTTAGATGCCTGTAAATATTTCTTGTTAAGTGCTCTGGAATGTGCTGTAGAAGTTGTATTAGCTCAGTTTAAAGCATTGTTTGGAACCCATTTCGGTTGGTTATTTCTATTAAATCAGAAAAGTCATTCTTTCCATTTGAGTTTCTTTCTTGCACATCATCAGATACGGATTCACACCTGGCAAAAGTCTTTCCTGGCAACACCCTGCGGTGTGGAAATAGGGTGAAATTTGGGCTGCAGGAGCCCAGGCGAACCCAGCTGAGGCTGCAGAAAATGATTTGTTACGTTTATCCACACCTGGGCGTGGAACACAAGGGTTTGGAGGTCTCTGGACCTTTTGCACGCAGTGAAAAAGCTGCACACCTGGAATTGTGCTGTGTTCCCTCACCCTGGAGCTGCAGCTTGGTGGATGTGCCTCGAGCTGCTCCCCGCCACCGATAAATCCCATTTTTCGTGTGGATGCTGCTGCTGGAGCAGGGTCCTGACTCTCCTGCTCAGAACTAAAGGCAGAACTGAGCTTTGCAGATCTCGGGCTGGGACCCAGCTCAGCTGCAGCTCTGCACCTGGGAGTGGGACCTTGGCTGGTTCTGACAGGAGCCCTGAGATGATGGCAGCTCCCGAGTGCCCCAGCTGAGCACAGGCCTGCCAGAAGGGAGTGCAGTGAGTTTGCACCTCAGCTAAAATTCCCTTGGAATAACTTTTCTGCAGCCAGCGAGGGAGAGCTCTGGTAACACGGAATGCCTCCCGGCTTGGGGCGTGCCTGAACTTCCCAATCCCAGGTGAAGGCTCTGATCCAGGCAGGTCTGTTACGTACCAGTAGTTCCCTTCAGGCTGTGGCTCATAACAAACTCGAATTTTTCTCTCACTCTTTGTTTATTCTTTAAGTGCCTGTGGTGGTTTAGAGCTCCTTGATGAGAGCTGTGTCCTAGGAAAAGGTTCAGTGAGCTTCACTGAAGCTTCTGTTCTTGCTGAAACAAAGAACACCTGGCTCACTGCTGCACTTCTGGGCTCTGCTCCTGCCCAAAGGAACAGGAGGTTTGCCCCTAAACCACTGCACTTCCAGCCCAAACGCTGGCAGCACAACGTGGTGCTGGCTCTGCATGGGCTGGGCACGAGCACATGGCTGAGTGCCCTGCTCAGCCTCCCCTGGAGCTGGCAGAGGGGCAGGGAGGAGGTCTTGGAGGGGGTTTTGTTTCTCTTTGCCAGGTGCTGCCTGGCTGTGTCCAGAGCACTCCCAGCTCCACCAGTCCATCTGCTCGAGCCCTGCCAGCCCATCTGCTCCAGCTCTTTGGGTGGCTGGGCTTGGCCTTTGTGGCTGGGCTGGCACCTGGCGTTTGCAGCGCCCCTGTTCGACTCTGCTCAGTCCCTTCATTTCCTCCATGGGCTTGCTTGGATTTTTTTGCCTCTTAATGCCCCGGCTTTAATTCTCCTGCCTGTAATTCTCCTGGCTTGCTCTGGTGACACTGAGCTGTTCACCCCATCACACAGTGCTGCGCTTCAGTTGCCAGTTTTCATTTCACTCCAGGGTGAAAAATCCCGTCCCAAAATTCTACCAAGGATTAGAAACGGCTGCTAAACTGTTCAACCCCTTGCTGCCATTGTAGAACTCACATCTGTTACGGAATCCCAGACTGGTTTGGGTTGGAAGAGACTTTGAGGCTCATCCAGTTCCACCCCCTGCCATGGCAGGGACACCTTCCACTATCCCAGGTTGCTTCAAGCCCCGTCCAGCCTGGCCTCGGACACTTCCAGGGGTGTGGATATCTCTGTAGGCACGGATGATTTTGGAGTTACTGCTGCCTGAGGGCTGAGATGATGAGTCTGGATCTTCTCCAGAGCACTGGCCTTCCTTCCCCTTATTAATCTCCCTCACCACGTGAGCTCTCTGGATCACTGCAGTGCCTGAATAGGCTCGCAGGGGCTGAACTGCATTCCTGGCTGTTCCCGTGTCCTTTGCTCCGTGTTAGTGGAGCAGATCGAGCAGAACAAAGCACTTAAGGCTGAGTAAACTGCTCCTTGCCAAATTATCTTCCACTGCTTCCCATGGGCTGCAGCGCAGCGCTGGGTGATCTCCACCTGGGCTAATGCTTAGGAACTGGGATAATGTTTGCTAAATTGGCAGGGTTTAAAAGCAGGGATATAAATTCCTGCTCCTTTCATTAACACATCAGGATGAGCACGTTTTGCACAGAACTCCAGGGAGCAGACGGCACAAGGCTGGGTCACAGTGGCTGAGGATGCTGGGGGACTCCTCACCAAGGAGCAGGCAGAGTGTGCAGGGCTCTATCTGCTGCTTCATCCTGGCACTGGTGTTCATCTTCCATCCCTGGAAGTGTCCAAGGCCAGGCTGGAAAGGACTTGGAGCAGCCTGGGTTAATGGAAGGTGTCCCTGCCCAAGGAAGGGGTTAGAGTGGGATGAGCTTTAAGGTTCCTTCAAAACCAAACAATTTTGGGATTCTATGATCTGCTGACTGACCCTTTTTGCACCGCCCAGCATTGCCCAGGGGCAGAACTTGCTGCTGTTTGTGCAGCTCAGCCCCTGCCCTCGCTCAGGGCACCAGACACAAGCAGAGGCCTCTGGGGCTGCCAGGATGCAGCCACCCCAACCAAACCTGCCCAGCGACTGCCGTGGTGAGAGTGTCTTTATGTTTTTGTCTTGTATATCAGAGACAAAACCAAAAGCCTTCTGTGGTGGAAGAAGTGCCAAGAAGTGTTTGGAAAGCACATCTTTTGAAGATTTCCACCACTGTGGGAATATGGGGCTGGGATACACCTTTGGGCTGTGCTGTGGCCAATGGGATCTGCGTGGCAGCGTGTATCCATTTCAGATCCCTTTCCTGTCGGGAAAGAGAGAGCTCTTGAAGTGGCTGGAAACCCCATTCGTTTGGAATTTTCTTTTGGAGCCGTGTTTGGTGCAGTTCTGCAGCTGCCACCAGGCACAGCAACACGGTCTGTGCCCTGGATCTGACAGGGGGTTTGCTGTTGGCTGCAGAACAAGATGCAAAATTCCAAACTGAAGTCTTTTTCCTCTCGGAGTTTGTGTCTCCGGGCAATCCCCAATGTAAGTTCTTTCTCTTCTCTATCTGCACCAAACGTTTCCAGAGGAAGGAGATGTTGCAACAACCAGAGCTGGCAGCGGGGCTCGAGCTCAGGGTGAATTCTGCCTCCGAAACGAAGACAGATCACCTGAGGTTTCATCGGCTCAGGAGCACGGGGAAGGTGCGGGTAGTTCAGAGCTGGGATGGGAAGCACGGAGAGCTCCGGCTGCCCAACCACACCCGCCGTGGGAAGGCAGGGACCGTGGCGTGTGTCTCGGCGGGTATCTCGGGTGCGCATCGTCCTGCCCAGAGCCTGCGAGCGAAGCGCAGAGTCCGCTCCCCGCAGTGCCCTGCGCACGGTGCCGGCAGAGGGTGCTGCTAGCGCGGCTCTGCGCGCCCGGCCCGCGGGGAGCGGCGAGGATTTCCCGGGGAAGAAACCCTCGGCTTTGGGTTTGATGCCTTGAGGTGGCCGCCTATAAACAGGGGCTGGACAAAACTAAGAGAATAGAGGTTGGTATTTATTGGAAGGGCCTTCAAAGGCACACCCTGGGCAGTCGGAAGGCGACACCCAAAGCCGGGTCCCGGGTCGCGGGTTCTTCACCCTTTTATGAGTTTGGTCCTTTTGCACATCAGGGTTAATTCTCCTGTTATAACCTCAGTTAATGATGTAATTACCCCAAGTTTGCCCCTCCTCTCAAGGGTTTAGTTTACACATTTTGGGGCCTGGGATAACCAAGGTGTCCTCGGGGAGCAAACCCAGAGAGGTTTGTTATGTCCAACCAGCGGGAGAGAACAGCAGCTGTCAGGCCACACGGAACTGCAGAGTTACACACCAGGCAGCGAAGGATTTGAGAAATACAAAAGTCAAAACCTAAGGCATCAGGTTCCCCAGGTGGGGAGGGACCTGCTGAGGGCACTTGTGGTGTGCCGGGCTCTGCACCTCTGGAGATGCCCCAGCGCTGCAGTGGCAGCCGCGGAACGCCTGGGAAGGAGCTGTGGAAAGGGAGATGAGCCCAGCGTGAAGAGCTTTGCTCCGCACCACCTCACAGGGCCCTGCTGGGCTGCTTTGTGCAGCCCTGGGCGCTTCCAGCTCATTCATTTCTCTGCCTGTCCCAGCCTCAAAGAGCTCCGGGTGTGGGAGCGGAGCCGAGCCCTGCACGGGGAGAGCTGGGAGTGTTTGTGCTGGGCAGCACGGCAGTGATCCATCCCCTCCCTGCCTCCTGCCCTGGGAAGCTCCATGAGCCACGTCTGCTGAGCAGGGAGAGGGTGCGATGTGGGAACAGCCCCTCTGTCCCCTCCTCGTGGCTGTGACCACGGGGCACACGGGGCTGGTGGAGCTCCCAGCGGGCAGGAGCTCTGTGCAGGTCACCAGCGTTGTGCCCTGCCTCTGGCGAGTGTAAATGAACCATTCTCACCGAAAAATCTCTTCTGTGGGAACATCACCAGATAGTGCCAAAGAGCAGAATCACAGAATCACAGAATGTCCTGAGCTGGAAAGGACCCAGAAAGGATCATCCAGTCCAACCCCTGCCCTGCACAGACACACCAACAGTCCCACCCTGGGCATCCCTGGCAGCGGTGCCCAAACACCCCTGGAGCTCTGGCAGCCTCGGGGCTGTGCCCATTCCCTAGGGAGCCCGGGCAGTGCCCAGCACCCTCTGGGGGAAGAACCTTTCCCTGATCTCCAGCCTGAGCCTGCCCTGGCACAGCTCCAACCCTTCCCTGGGTCCTGTCACTGTCACATGAAGCAGAGATCAGCATCTGCTCCTCCTCTTCCCCCCACGAGGAAGCTGCAACTGCAACGAGGTCTCCCCTCAGTCTCCTCCAGGCTGAGCACCACCAAGGAACTCCTCATTTGAAATCTTCTCCAGGACTTCTCATTTGAGCCGGGCGTGCAGAGTAGCTCTGGGTGCTCTCTGCACCGCTGAGACCTGTCCAGGAAGGAGATGCTCCTCAGCCACCTTCTGTCTCTAAAAGTGTTGGTTTGGGATCCTTTCCATGAGCAGAGCAGGTACCCAAGGCAGTCACTGCTGCTGCTGCCACAGGTTTGCTCCGAGGTCTGAGCCCACCTGCAGGCAGGAGCCTGGACCTGATGCTCCTCTTGGGCTTGTGTGTTCTTGATGCTGAGCAGAGCTGGGGGCAGCTGAGATCTCAGCCTGCCAGGGATCTCAGCCCTGGATTTTTGTGTCAAATCAGGCCCTGCAATGGCTGTTGGGGGTGTTGATCCTGCTTGGACCTCAGGACACCGAGTGTTAATAACAGCTCTGGGGTGGGCTGGACTTTCCCTGGGTCCATCTCTTGTCCTGCTGCCCTGCACTGAATAGAAAGGAAGGGTCTAACCACCTGGAATGAGTTAAGGAACAGTGGTTAATGCTGGAAAGACAGAGCCCAAAATGGGAATACTGAAACATTTTGGCCTTTCCTTCATTACTCATGGGAAGAGCTGATGGGGCTGTGGGTGCCTGCGTGTGGTCTGGGCCTCCTGATGGAGTTGCAGCGTGTTCCTGGTTTTACCAGCCTTGTGCAATGCTCCCCTGCCCTCTGGAAAACCTGATTAATCAGAGTGTGTTTTCAGCATTCAATCCTCTGCCGTGCTGTCTGGGAGTTCTCTTTCCCAGTTAGGGGTCCAGAGCTCAGCCTGGTCTTTGTTAGCTCCTCAATTCCCCAGTTCCCCTTCCCAGCAGGAGATCTGGTGCTCCGTGTGCTGCTGGTTCAGGGGGTGACTGTGGACATGTCAAGCCAGTTTAATCTTCTGCCCAATTATAATCAGCCTAATTCTCCTCCAGACACAGACCCGGGTTCCTTCTGGTGGCTGAGCAGAACGTCAGTGTGCCAGGCCATCTTATTTGCTGCTGGCTGTTGAAAACTGAATTCTGTGGAAAGTAATTCAGTTATGCTGGTGGGTCTGGAGACTCTGTCCTGCCCTGTGGTTCCAAGGATCTCTCTCCTTCTTGCCTTTCCTGGGTGATGGGCACACAAGTGGCTTCACAGGAGGGTTTCCTGGGTGCAGAATCATGGCTGAAATGCAATTTATTGGGGCCATATTTGTAAGATGACAGAGTTTCATCCAAATCAACACCTGTGCCCTCAGTTACTTGGCGAGTTACTTCTTCCTTTTAACCAAACAATGTTTCCTTTTTGTTCCTGAGTTCTCACAGCCACAGAATCACGGAGTGGTTTGGGTTGAAGGGACCTTAAAGTTCATCTCATTGCACCCCTGCCCTGGGTGCTGGGTTCTGAGGGCAGTGCTGGGGATGTCTGACTCTTACCTCAGCAGATGAACTCAGCAGCTTTCTGCCACTGCTAACAGCAGGGTGTCCTTGCCTCTTGGCACTCAGAGCCTTGGGAAACAGTGTTATCGGTAAGTAAAGACATTTAAACAAAAAAACAAACCAAAAAAAATCCCAGTGAACTCATTTGGCCCTGAGATCTGAAATGCTGGCAGGAGCAACCAACTCCCTGCAAAGAGGGTACCCTACACCGTCCTCTTCCCCACCGTCCCAGCCTTTTCTCCAGGGTGAGTCCTCGTGGGCTGGGAGCCTTTGTGCCTGCTAGAGCAGCCTGTAAATTTTCCTCTGGGCGTGCTCAGGGCCGGGTTGGATGGGGCTTGGGGCAGCCTGGGATAGTGAAGGTGTCCCTGCCATGGCAGGGGGGAACGGGATGGGCTTTAAGGGCCCTTCCCTCCCAAACCATTTCGTGGGTTCTGCTCTGCCCGGGGGCAGCTGGCAGGGACAGCCTTATTCCAAACTGCAGGGCCCGGTGCCCCTCTTTTGGGGGATGTGGTGCTCTGGGAGAGAAGATGCAGCAGAAACCAAGCCTTGGGAAAGGCCCACGTGCTGCAAGGCTCAGCTGAATCCGGTTATTTCTCCGTGAGGGTCCTTGGGGACACGATTGCCAGCACATCTGTCATTTAGGATTCTGTCTGTTGTCACCTGTGGAAGGAGATTATTAAGCAGTGAAGTGATTGACAAGGGCTTTCTGTTTTTTCTTGTTATTAATAGGAATATTGCAAATGCTGCTCTGGGCTCCCAGGGGAGCTCCCAGCAGAGGATGCTCTGAGGGTGAGCTGGATGTGTAAACAGCTCCTCGAGGCAGATCCACACTTTAACCAGGAAAAACCACTCGGATTGTTGGCCGTGGGTGTTGTGAAGGAGGTTTGGGATGTTTAACGGGATGAGCTGGGAATGGCTGTGACCCACACCACATTCCCAAGGGCTGGAAAGTGCCTGGGAGAGTAGGAGAGACTTGGGGATAAGGAGACTCGGCCAAAGACTTGGCTCCTTTAGGGTGTGGGGTGGGAAGCACCAGCCCAGGGAAAGCATCTCCTGCACATCCATGCTGCTCTCCAGAGGCTGCTGGAGCAGGTTAATCAAAGAGCTCTCAAGTTTCTTTTCACATGGTAATATTCTCCTGAAATAAAAACATTACAGCATTTTCTCTCTGAGGCACAATTGTGCACCATAGGTTTTGTTTTCCCTGTTATAAAATACCGCTATTTTTATTACTTGTATTTCCACTGGGAGGGATAAAAATAATCAGAATACAGCAAATACTTTGTTAGCACACCGAGGGGGAAAAGAACCCAGCTTCTAACTCCTTATTTCCCATTACAGGCAGCAACTTAGAGTGGTTCTTCCAGAGGGCTGAGATTAAGTATATTCTGCCTTGCTTTTTGGTTTCCATGAAAACACCTGTGGTTTAAAGCCTGGGTTAATTCCAAGGAGTGCTGGGGCTCAGGGCCTCCTGCCCTCTGTGCCAGGTGTTTCTGGAAGGTGGCTGCAGATGGATGTGTTCAATCCCTCACTGTGCAGACACATGGAATTTTTCCAGGGCCCTTTATCCAACCCTCTCTTCTTTCCTGATGGAAGTGGTGCTGAGATAAAGCCATATGCTGTGTGGACTGGGGATGTTTCAACTCTAAAGACCGCTCATTTCGTGGCTGCTGGGGCTGGGAATCAATGGCCAAAGCCTTGTCCTGCTCTGGAAGCCCTTAATGCCACCTGGAGCCTGCTGGGATTCAATGTCAAAGGGCTCCTCCCGCTTCCCTGAGCTGCAGTGGATGAGGAGGATGTGAGAGCAAAGGCTTCCCGGGAATTTTTAGCACTTTATAACCAGAGACAAATTTTAATCTCTCTTCTGGGTTCTGACACCAGCACTTTACTGGCCTTCAAAGAAAGTGCAGTCTTTTAAAAATAAATTATGCAGTGATACTGATGAAGGTGTCCATGGCACAGAAGGCTGAAATGAGACCCTAAAAGCAGCAGTTTTTCATCTGCTCTCAGAGAAAGGATGTGTTAATATTGATCATTAACATTTCAGCAAAGGCCAGCTTGAGCCTTCTGGCAGCCCTGTACCAACAGCAGCCACTCTGACCTGGGGGAGCTCGGATTAACTGAACCAGGCTGAGGAATTGAAACGGGTCTAACCCCAGCCTAATGCTCGGTCCAGGTATTTGCTGCCATAATCTTCCTGAAATTTATGTCCTAAATAAGCCCAGCTTGCCAGGCTGACACAGGCTGACAGCCCTGGGTGGCACCAGGGTGCCAAGCCATGGAATTATGGAATATCCTGAGCTGGAAGGGACCCATAGGCATCATCCAGTCCAACCCCTGGCCCTGCACAGCCACCCCAGCAATCCCACCCTGGGCATCCCTGGCAGCAGTGCCCAAACGCTCCTGGAGCTCTGGCAGCCTCAGGGCCATGCCCATTCCCTGGGGAGTCTGGGCAGTGCCCAGCACCCTCTGGGGGAAGAACCTTTCCCTGATCTCCAGCCTGAGCCTGCCCTGGCCCAGCTCCAGCCCTTCCCTGGGTCCTTGGGCAGGTACCTCAGCCAGGCAAGGCTCTCACTTCATGCATTTTATTGAGGCTGTGCCTCATGTTAAAGGCAGCTGTGGAAGGTCAGAGCTCCCTGAGCTCTCTGGGCAATGGCTTTGAGCACAGCTCATCCTTCACCTCCCCAAACCCATCTCAGCTGATATCAGCAGCCATCCGATGCTGCTGGAGCAGAAATGGCTTTTTAGAGCTTCCAGCCCTGCCAAATCAGGCTGCGACTCTTCACCTTGAGCATATGCAAAGATTCCAGGTCAATAAAATGTATTTCAGAATTCTCATCACCAGGAAAGAGCTTTTGGTGGTAGTCCTGCCTCTGGGACTCCTCCTGCCTGGATGCGCACAGCTCCGAAGCCGCCTGGTTCCGGGCCCAGCTTTGTGTGCAACACAGCATAGTCCAAGATGCCTCTTGGAATCGGAGCTTTTCAGGACACAAAGCCACATTTCCTTGCCCTGAATCCACTGAAGCCAGCCCTGCACAGAATGCCTTGCTGGCACTGCAGGACAGGAGCTGGCAGCAGGGACTGCCACCCCCCGCCACCGTGGCCTTTGGGCTGAGCAGTTTCCTCCCAGGCTGTGCCCAGGAGGGAAATGTGTTATTTATCTTTAAACTCCTCATCTCGGAGTGTGCTCCTGGTGCAGTCCAGGGATTTTCATTTTAAGCTACAAATTCGGCATTTTCCTTCCTTCCTTCCTTCCTTCCTTCCTTCCTTCCTTCCTTCCTTCCCTCCTTCCTGGATATTCAAGGAGTGGAGTGTCTAGAACTGAATAATTCCTCCCAAACCCCAAGTTTCCACAAGGAAGGAACAGCCAGGAGAGACTCAGAACACACGAGGAGGGAACCAGCATCTCCTTTATATTTCTGCTGTGGCTCCGTGCAGCAGGTTTGATACTCAGCACAAAGTAATTAGTTTTTAAACTGATTGTATTGGACTTAAACTCATTCTTACCTCCCTGTCTCCACAGGATAAGGTGCTCTCCTCCTCTGCGCAGGCAGGGGTGAGGTGAGGATTTTGGGTTTCTCGCTGTTCACACAGCTACAGCCACGCTGCGTGGAGGGGCACAGCAATGCACGTTGTGTTTATCCACAGATGACTCGGAGCCGTTGCCAGAGGATCCAGATCCGCGTCATTTTTCCTGGCAAGGAGCTCTGAATCCTTTGTGAGCTGTTTCCAATTATTATATTAACTGGGAAAGTAAACAATGCCATGCTATTAGATGGAGCTGGCATAAATAAATGCTGCTGCTCCCTCTCCAGACTTGATTATTATTAAGAAATAAAAATATCAGCTTCAAATGGATCCTAATGTGGATTAAATGAACAGCATGTTCTGCCTCAGTTGGACAAAATGTATTTGTGATTCCAACTTAGGAGCACACATTCATGGAATCATGGAATGGCTTGGGTTGGAAGGGATCTCAGAGCTCATCCCATTCCAGCCCCTGCCATGGGCGGGGACACCTTCCCCCGTCCCAGGTAGCTCCAAGCCCCGATGTAAATCCCCCCCCGTGGGTGTGTCTGGAGCACACCACCCTCATTAATCCAATTGCAGAGCGCTACGAAACTTCCCAGTTCCTCAAATGTTTGTGCAATGTTGTCTCTGGTGCTTGGCTTCTGCTTTACTGCAGGGAAAATGATCCTCTTTCATCCTTCTCAGATTTCAGGAATTTTCCCACTCCCTGCCTTGCTCACTGAGCAGCCTCGAGCTGCCACAAGCCTCAGTTTTCCTTCTTTCCTTGCAGTTTTCATTCATTTTGTGCTCTTGTCCGCAGGGATTATTTCAGAGGTAATTCAAGAGCTGCTGTGTTGCCTGTAACTCATTTCCTTGTTGAGTCTGTTGAGCCACCTTTCCCCAAAGTTTATTCCACTTCCAGCCCTTCAGGAGCAGCTGCTGTGTGTGTTTAACCCTCGGCTCTGCCTCTCCAAGAGTGACATCAGGGCACTGGCCAGGAGCAGGGAGGAGACAAACGCTGCCCTGTGAGGGAGAGGAATCCATGCTCCCCGAAATGCCAAGGGGATGCAGCTGCAGGGAAAAGCTCTGCCGGGCTCGGGAAGTCCGAAACCCCAGGGTGGGTGTGGGTGAGACAACACCACTGAAACCATCAGCTCTGCCAGGTCCTCGGGATTTGGGGAATTGTCTCTCCTTCCCATCCTGGGAGGTGGAAACACAGCTTTGGGAGCAGTTTGGCCTCCAAGCACCAGCTCAGCCTGGGGCAGCTGGGAAGAGGAGGCTCTGGCCAGCCCGGGAGCTGTGCTGGGCTGCCCGGAGGGGTGGAGGCAGCTGCAGGCTCTGGGGATGGGGTCCAGCTTCTCCAGGGCTTTTCCTGGGCTGCTCCATGGGGCAGAGTGGGAGCTTCTCAGCAGGACATGAGAGGGAAAATCTGTATCCCAGCTGCTCTGCGGGTGTGGGTGTGGGAGAGGAGAACTGGGAACCAGAGTTCCTGCTCGGGAAAAGCAGCGTTTGGATTTTCAGCTGCCACCTGGCTCCATTCCAGCCTTCTGTGTTGGACAGTAAAGAGTGTGTATGACATAAATTCAAAGGTACAAGGTGTAAAAAATGTCTGGTTTTTGTTCTGAAGGAATATTTGTTGAGATTATGGATGCTAATACCGGGATCTTCTGTTATTGGTATCCAGCGAGCCTGGAATCCTCTGATATGTAAATCAAGGTGAATATTTGACCCAAGGTGACTTTAAATTTAAAAGTAAAAGTTCTTGGTATTACCTTTGTAATAAAATTAGCCTTTTTTTCCCCAAATAATTGAATTTTATTATTGATTTCTGTGTTACAAGCTCTCAATTGGGCATTAACCTTTTTCAAAGAGTTTAGCCGGGGTGGTTTTTTTTGTCTGTTGAAATCTCTTTAAGATAAATTCAAATTTCCAATGCAACACTTGACTGATATATTCCAGGAACTCCTCTCTTGGTGCCGGGTTTGGTGGCTCAGGCAGAAACTGTTGCTGTGCTGGAAACATGACGTGATGCCTGGGGCTCATTTGCATCCCCTTGGGTACAAATCCTTTGGTTTTGGGGCTCTGGGGCACAAATGCCCCAGGGGAGGCAGTGAAAGGAGGAGCAGAGAAGAGGAGCTGTTCCCTGCCCTGCTCCTGCTCTTCTTGCCCAGTAGACATTGTCCAGACCCAAATCTCAGGTTTGAGGCATAACTTGAGCCTCAAGTTTCTTAAAAAATACATGGGTGAGTGGGTGGGTTTAGGGAGTTTGTCATCTGAATGTGATGCAAACTCTACCTGAGCTTGAGCTCTGGAAAATTACTGGAATTGAGCTGGGAATTAACTGGGTTCAGCTGCCAGGATCTGGATCTCTCCCCAGCAAACACAGACCTCTGGGGCTGCTGGTGGTGGCTTGCAGGTGCCAAACACCTTCAGGACCAACTCTCGGGGTGCAGCTCTGCCTCAGCCCGTGTGCAGCAGCAGCTTATGGAGCACTGGCTTATGGAGACTGGGTGTCTCGTTAAAAGTCTCTCTTTGTGAGCGGTTGCTGGGTTAATTAAAGGTTTCCCTCACATTGTCGTGGCAGCAGAAGTTTTTGGGAGGAGGGGGTAAGTCGCTGTGCCAGACACGAGTGCCAGGTGGGGACAGCACCGTGGCAGGAGGGACGTGCTGGCGACGTGTCCGAAACACGCTGGTGCGGCCAAGGAGGCGCCAGGGTGGCCAAAAGGGCCTTGAGGGGCTCCCCAGGGGGGTTTGGGCAATGCCTTTGTGCTCCTCAGGTGCCAAGCAGACCCTCGGTGCCACAGGGAGTCACCGGCCCGGCAGCTGGAGGAATGATCCAGTCCGGGAGCGGGGCACGGAGCCGAGTCTGTGCTCGGGGAGCCTCGCACTGCGCTGGGTGCTGGGTGAGCCCCGGTGTGCCAGCTCCCAGCGCCCCAGCAGGAGATCAGCAGGGAGCACAAACACCATCCGAGCACGCCCTGCTGGGACGTGGGGCTGAGGGACCTGTGCAGCCTCAGCCCCGGCTCTCCACAGCGCTCATTAGGTTCGTACAAGCTGCAAGAAGCCGTCCCGCTGTACATAATTTTAATTGCCTGCTCCGCAGTTGCTGCTCGGGCCGCGCCTGTCAAATGTACGCTCTGTGGCGTGGCATGACCTGCCTGCTAGATTACAGCAGGAATAAAAAAAACACGGCAGAAAGTAAAAGAAAAAAAATCTAATTACGAACTAGAATGGCGTTCTCAGGCTCCGTGGCCATCTGCAGCCCGGTGTGCTAGGACCAGCACAAACAAATCAATAAAAGCTGCAGCTTTTCTTAGGCTGCCTTTGGCAGTTGTAAGTAGTTTGTGCAGTGCTTGTGGGAACGCTCTGGTTCCTCCTCTCTGCTGATGTGCTGTCCTCAGCCAGGAGGTCTCACCACTCGTTTTATTTGCAAAACCCAGGGCTGGGACCTGAAACTCCGCACCTGGAGAGAGGGCAGCAGTGAAAGGGTTAAAAGGAATTATCTGGGCTGCAGCTTTAATACGTCTCATGTGGAGGGCACGAAACTGAGTTTGGTAGGAGGTTCTTTGTCTGGAGCAGCCTTGGCAGTAAACAGAGCTGTGATCTCAGAGGCAATGAGGCACCGGGAGCGCCGGGGGCTGGACACTCCGGCTCTGAGCAGGGGCCGCGGGGCAGCTCCGGGTGTCCCGGCAGGTGCTGCCATGCCAGAGGGTGGGACTGGAGCGGAGCTGCTCCTGTGATGAGCCCCAAGCCCACCCTCTGCTCCTAGTTTGAGTTTCCTAGAGAGCAGCGGGAGCGGAGGATGCGGAGAGGGCGATGAGCGGTCCCAGGGAGGACGGCCGCTGTCGCAGGGCCATCAGCATCCTCACCGAGCTGTGCCAGAAGAAAAGCCTGCCCAGCCTGGACCTGGACACCTGCAGGGAATTCCTCCTGCTGCCTTCCGACCAGAGCCTGATTATCTCCGAGCCAGGTACGGCCCCTGCTCCCGTCTGCTGGAGGGTGCTCGTGGAAGGCAGGAGGGACATCCAGCCCCTTCAGGGGGAGGAAAATGCTTGGGAGCCCCACGTTAGACCCAGGGGTTGGTCCTGGCACCCCTCTGGGGGGGGTTCCTTCCCTTCCCACATGTTCCATGGTGAAGTTTGGGGTGCAAGTCCTGCCTCACCTGTTGATGTGGAACGGGATGGCTGCACGGGGGGACAGCTGGGATGTTCTGGGCTGCTTCATGAGATAAAGTTCCCAGGAAAGTTCCTTTTTCAAAAACACAGACTCCTGTCCTGTGTAAAACAAGAGCCAAACCAACAAAAAGCAGTGAAGAGCCTCCTTACGCAGCTGGGATGGCAGGAACCGATTGGTGCTGTCCTGGTTTGAGAAATGGAGGGACTCACAGGGATTGCATGGATTTCTGCTCACCAGGAAGGGATCTTGCTGTACCTTCATGGGTGTGTTCTATTTTCCCTGAGAACTGCCTGAGTTGTTCCTGGTCAGGCTGTAGAGCCAGGCAGGGACTCTGGTGTGTCAGGGATGAGTCAGGAGCAGGAATTCTGCTCCAGCAGCAAAGGGGCAGCTCTGTGTTGCAAAGTGGGGAATTCTCCCTACACTTGTTCTCACCGCTGCTCGCTCCAGAGACATCCCCTGCTGTCCCTTCAGAAGATATTGGCAGGGGCAGCTGGAACCCCAGGCTCACGTGCCGAGGAGCAAAACCCCAAATCTCATAGCTTTTAGAATTATTAATGACCTGTTGTACCAGTTTGTGTATTCCAACGTTTTCATAGAGGGCTTCTTCCAAGGTTCCTGTAGGCAGTGATCCATAAACCCAATGGATTCCAATGTTTTTTACAGCCCGAGTTTTCACAAACTTTTCTCCTCTGCTGAGCACACTGAGCAGAGCCCCTGTGCAGCACAGCTGCCCATCAATCCCTGTCCAAGGCTTTCTGTGTCATCTTCTCTCCCTTTCTCCTGCCCCTCTCTGCCAGGATCTCGTGCTGGGGCGCAGCTGGCACCCAGGGCACAGGGCGCCAGGATTCTGCCAGCCCTTGGTTTGCTGTGGTGCTTCCAGCACTGCTTTGCTGATACATCCAGCCAAACCCCTTCCTCTCACATCCCACTTCATCTGGAACTTAATCCTCGTGTTAAAATGAGTTTGTTTTATACCTGGCTGTTCTGGAGGCCTCTGACATGGCTGGTTGTGTCCTTACACATCACAGCCCGTGCAGCAGTGTTCTCTATTGCCAACAGAGCAAACAGCTTGCAAACTTATTGCATCGCTTCGGAACCCTTTATCTTGCACCAAAATTAACGTTTTCCTGACTCTGCAGCAGAAATACTCTGCACTGCTCTTGTTCTGTCCACCCTGATATGGCAGATCTGCATTTGTTTGCGCAGCCTGTCCAGGACCTCGTGCTCAGATCGGGATCACATCATCATCCTCTGCCTTTAGCATCACGAATGTTTTGTGCTCTGAGCTGTGGTTTGAGTGTCAGCCCCAGTGCCCCGGGCGAGCTGTGCCGGGCTGGCTGCACGAACAGCCAGGGCTGTTGTCTCTGCTCCGCACGACTGGGCCCATTTTTATGTCTAGACAGCACTGAGGACACCGTTTGGGCCCGACATGTATGAATATTTCTCAGTTCCTGGCTGTAAAGCTGCTCCAGCAAGGGGAAAAAAATTCTGTTTGCATCAAGTGTTAACTAACACAGCTACAGAGACACGGTGCCTTTCCACCAGCGCCTGGGTGTTTATCTAATTATCTGCGTTGATGCTTTGTCCATTTTCTCCCGAAGTCTCATGTTGAGCAGATTTGCTCTCGGCCGCCTGCGGTCCCGGGCTCAGACGCAGCGAGCACCGAGGCAGGCAGGGGGAAGGCGGGGCTGTGCGAAGATGAGCAGATGGCAGCAGGCAGGTGCCGTGTCAGAAGCAGGGCAGAGGAGCCCTGGCTCCCGCTGGAGTGTCCCCGTGTGGGCAGCACGGCCCCAGCAGCCACACGCCAAATTTGCTGGAGTCAAACTGGCCTTATTTGTCATCATCATGTGGAGTCTCCGGCATCTCTGGCAGTTTGTTGCCTCCTGGATAAATCTATTAACTACTGGCTGGATCAGCCTGGCTTGTGGAGTGCCCTGCTGAAGTTCAGGTTGAAGGAAGCACTGCCAAAGCTGGAGCCAGGCTGCTCCTGCACAGCTCAGCACAGGGGCAGTTTGGTCTTTTCTGCTGTTTCATGCGTGGATGGGGAGCAGTATCCTCAGGGAATGTGTGGAGTGGCAGGGAAAAGAGCCAGGTATCATCAGCCTCCTTGAACTGCATCCAGGAGCGGAAAAAAACTGTGAATGTAAAAATGTTACTGAATAGTTTATGTAAGTTTTGATGCGGTGATTTATTTTTTTTTAAAACCAATCTGGACTGAGTGGCTGAAAGGGCTGCTGGGGATGAAGTGGATGCACCTCTGCTCCCTGGTTATGTAATTGCTGAATCGCCTCCTCACAGCCAACAAGAGCAATCGAGCTGCAGCGTTTCTCCCGTGTACACCCAACAAAGGAGGATTGCAGGCACTGCCGGCGCCTCGCCCGGCGGCCAAATCTGTCAGGAAAATGAGGAGTTTGGCTGGGGAAGGTTTCGGTGCCGCTGCATCAGTGGGGATGAGAGGGGGAGCTCTCCCCGCAGTCGGGCCCGTGGCGGTGCCAGGAATAGAACCGATCTCTTGGCTGGGGGCCCCGAGATGGAGCGAGCTGCAGCATCCTTTTGTTGTGCCTATCTCCAGCCCTCCCCCGTAGCTCCCTCCATCTGATCGCTCTCTTCCCTGCCAGGCCTCAGCTGTAGTGCAGGGATGCTGGGAGTGTCACCCGTGCACGGGCGTGAGCTGTGGGCAGTGACACTGCCTTTACCTCGGGTGATGTCCCTTAAGAGGATGGACTCATCCCTTCTGCGCCCTGGAGGGGCAGTGAGAGCTCTTGGATGTAGCTGAGGGAGTTTGTGGCCCGGCTGCACTGAAGGGCAAAGCCCTTGGCTGTGGAGCAGGGGAGTCAGGACCTCACAGGACCACGGGGACAGCGATCTGTCCGCCTTTCCCAGCCCCTCCGCCCGTGGGAGCGCAGCTGCAACAGGCTCCAGGGTCTTTGGGAAGCAGGGCGCTTGGAGCGGTGCCGTGCAGGGCCGGGAATTGGGTTTTAGTGATCCTGGTGGGTCCCTCCCGGCTCAGGATGTTCTGTGATCCTGTGGTTCCCCACAGCCTGCTCCGAGCTCCCCTGAGCGAGCTGCCCCTGCCTGCCCCTGCCCCGGGGGATGGAGCCGTGGTCCCGGCTGCGGGAAGCTCAGCTGAGCATCCCTGCACCCCTGGACTCCAGGGCTGAGCTGGGCACTGCTGGGGCTGCCCCCACTGCGGGCTGAGCTGTGCTGCTGCCTCACTCAGCTCCCTGCGGGTTCGGGGTGCCCGGGTGAGGGCAGAGGCTGCCAGCCACTCCCAGGAGATCCTGGGAGGGGGGGAAGGGGAAGCTGGACTCATTCAGAAATGATCCTGCAGAGCTCATGAGTGTTGCTAAAGAAAGAAGGTTTAGATGGGATATTAGGAAGGAATTCTTGGCTGTGAGGGTGGGGAGGCCCTGGCACAGGGTGCCCAGAGAAGCTGTGGCTGCCCCTGGATCCCTGGAAGTGTCCAAGGCCAGGTTGGACAGGGCTGGGAGCAACCTGGGATAGTGGAAGGTGTCCCTACCATGGCAGGGCTGGGACTGGATGAGCTTTAGGCTCCTTCCCACCCAAATCACTCTGAGATTCCATGATTCTGTGACTGGAGCTGGCATCTCATGGTGTTGATTTAAAGGACGGTGCCCGGGTACAGGAAGGAATTTATCCTGGGATCAAAGCACATCCAGGAGCAAACCTCTGGGTTTGATTTCTACCTCCAGCACTTCTGTGCTGCAACTTTCTTTAAATAACCTAAGTTGGGGTTTTTTTGCCCTAGTGATCCATTTGTACAAAGCTTTGCTGCCTGGTGGAACCAGGGCAGGAGGCAGTGGGGGATGTGCAGAGGGGCTGCAGGTTGTCCTCAGCAGTCCCTGCTGATCTCAGCATGGTGAGAACCCTCCTCAAACTCTCCCCCATGCACTGATCCACCCCAGCAAAACGCTCCTGTGCTCTCCTGCTGCGGGAGGAGAAAGCTGGGGTGAGAGGAGGGAACAGGGCAGCTGGGGAAGACACAGTCAGAGAGACCTTATGATATCTGTGCTCCCCAGCACACGGTGCCAGCTGTCCTGTGTTCTAACCCCCGATAATTCAGAGCACATTTGGTGTTTTGCCCCTTGTGTGAACTGCTCTTTTCAAAGGTCCCAGTGCAGGCAGCACAGCTTGTACAGCTCTGAACACCCTCCTGGCACTTGGCAAAGACTGTTAAAATGTTAAACCAAGCACAGGAGCGTTCTTGCTGCGGGCAGAAAAAGGGGGGAATTTCTGGGCAATAGAGGATTTTTCATCGCAGGAACGTTGGTGCAGAAAGATCATTTTTTAAATTGAGAAATGCTTCTGGAGTATTTTCTGGGAAAAAAAACCCCTATCCCCTGACAGATTAGTTTGACTAATGGCAGAACTGATGACACCTCCATTCATGGTTATGGGATGCCTTCAGCCACTACCTGTGAAATATGGGCATGTCTTGAATTTACTCACCAGGAATAATAACATACTTCTCTGAATCGCCATTCAAGTGTATTTTAAGTCAATATAACAGTAAACATGCTCCAAGCCACCCAGGCAAAGCTAATATTAATCACTGAAGCTTGAGTTTCCAGAGGCCAGGCATGTGAGGAGCAGCTCCTTGGGGCAAATATCTTTTTTATCACAGAGTAATGCACTTGCAAAATGGATCTTGCCTTTCCTCCCAGGAAAGAGCCAGCCAGAGCTACATGCAGCAGATTTGCTCTTTAGCTCAACTAAACCAGGCTCGGATCCCAGAGGTTCAAACCTTGCTGCCAGAGGAAGGTTTGTAAAACTGTATTGAAATAAGGTTGAAACCGGCAGAGTAAATCGAGGAAAAACGGATTAAATCGCCTGTGTACAGACATGTGTCTCTGCTCATGTATTGTGTGCGGATCTGTGGCGCTCCAGCCGCCTCTGGCTATGCTCTGTGATGGTCCTGGTAAATAAAATGCCCCTCCGGAGCTGTGCGGAGTGTGCGTGTTCGGGAGCCCTGTGAGCACCTCTCTGCATAGGCGCAGCTTTGCAGCCGCCTAATTGCTGCTGGTTGATTCATTCCCGAGGCAGAGCAGGGAGGCTGCTCGTGTTTGTGGATTCGTGCGGACCCGGGAGCCTGTTCCGATGCAGCTGCAGCAGCCTCATGCATAGTCAGGGATCAGCATCCCCAACTCCATAGAAACAGCAGCGGGGCTGCTGCCGGTGTTAATTGATGCGCGAGCAGGCGGAGGGCAGCGACCAGGGACCGCGCTGAGGAGCTGCCACCGCTCGGGTAAGTCCGCATTTCTGAAGTTACTTTAATAATTCTTCGCCTTTTTTTTTCGTAATATGGAGCCGCTCATCCTTATAAAACGTTTTGCTTCAGCAAAATGCCTTCGCTGCTGAAACATTTCCCGCTGCTCTCAGTATTCTCCCGGCGTTTCACTGAGACCCAGCGTGTGCTTTGAGCTGGTTCAAACCAGGGCACAGCCTGGCCCCGATCCTCCCCACTGCTCTGTGGGATGACTCTGGCGAGGTGGTTGGTGTTTCTGTGTTTGCAGGTGTTTGTTGCTCGGCATCCTGGCTGTGCTGGAGTTGCTGCACACGCCGGGTGCTCCTGGCAGCTGGGTGGTCTCTGGTGTGTGTGCTCACTGTGCAGGGATAAACCAGACCCAGAACGGGGGGTCATGTCTGATACAACTGTTTTATTTACCTATGACCTCAATTATCCTTGTTTATCATAACTGTTTCTTCTCACTGCTCACATTTCCAGGTGCAATCGAATATTCCTTCTCAGGACCCCAGGTTTCCATCTCATCTTGGTTTAGGCAGCTTTTTCTGCCTTTAATATTTGCTGTTTCCTTTTCAAAGATGACAATATATATTTTCCCTTCCCATCTGCATGTTGGAAAATCAGGGATCTTGCCTGTGAGTGTTTCCATCCAGCGGACTCCCTGACAGAGCAATCGCGCTGGCAGTTGTTGGGGAGAGATGCAATTAAGTCCCTCTGCCACGTATTGTCTTTAATTATATTTGTACCTTGCAAAATGGCATCCTGGAGGGTCAGGGAGGGGATTTTTGGAGCGATTGTCTATTAACTGTACATTTTCCCTGCCTAGGGGAAAAAAGAAAGTTCTGCTGCGGGGAGCCTCGCGCGCGGCGGAGCCGCAGCTGCTGACTGAGGGTGCCTCTGTGTTCAGTTCAGTTTGTTGTGCTGTAGCAGGTTCGTGTTTGACAACATCACAGCAAACTGTGCAGCAAAGCCTGAAGGCAGCACGCAGGGAGCTCCCTTCACACCAGCCCTCTCCAAACCATCCTTAAGGCACGCGGCCCTGGCCCCTTTGGTTCCATGGAATAATAATTGCCCAGGAATTCCAGCCCCTGGTGTTGTAATACTCTGGTTTTCTGTGCGTTTGTAGCTGCTGCAAAGACATGAATACAGTTGTGTGGCACAGTGTGAGGTGACACCTGCTCAGTTTCTCTCTCCAGACGCAGCACTTCATCTCCTGGATGATGGTGAGCGTTTGCTCGGAGTTTGATCCCAGCTCCGAATCTGGGCTCCGGTCAAAATGCTCGTGCTGGAAGAACCGTGAGCTGCAGGGTATGGAGTGGTGGGAGCCATTGGGAAAGGGCATCTCAGAATCCATTTAATCAATGTGCAGGATCAGGCACAGCCTGCACACACCACTGCTGCACAGCAGCACGCTGGAGGGGTTAAGGAGCCCTGTCTTTGTTCCAAGCTAATGGAAGCAGCAGCAGCAGCTGATGGCAGGAGCAGAGCCATGGGGAGGAAGTTCCCTCCTCACTCAGGGCAGCTTGAACAAAGAAATGCTCTGTTCCAAACCTCTGCATTTGGGTGCAGGGTCCCTGTACCAGCCGTGGGCTCCAGGCAGGTGAGTCCTTCCCAGCTGCTCTGTCTGAATCCAGCTCTGGATCTGCCAGTGCTGCTCTGCCTGCCGTGTGCTGGTGTTATCAGCGTGACAAGTTGAGAGGGACAGAGAAAGAGGGACTGGTGTGGGTTTGTGTGGCTGTTTCGGGTATAGCTGGCTCCGGTTGGCAGCTCGAGGGCACCAGGCTGGGTATCACCCGGCCTTTGCAGCACCTGGAGCCAGGGCAGTTCTGGAAGGATCCTGTATCTCCAGTTTTGGTTTCCCATGGGGCAGGTCCAGGCAATAAACTCACCCAGAAGGTCTCATGAGCTCAAGGAGCCCCTTGTGCTGGAGGGGCTCCGTGTCCTGGGCAGGGGGCACTCAGGAAAGCCTCCGGGAGGCTTTTCAGGGCAGCCTTGTCCCGTGCTTGGGGTCTTCTGCCCACTCCTGACTGAGATTTTTGGGGTCCCCAGACTGTGTCCTCTTGTGGAGCCTGGACTCCAGGACAGGAGGCTTCCAGCACTGGGGTGGGGAGAGAGCCCAGCTCTACGCCCTGTCAAGCTTTACCCTGAGATCTTTTCACGGCAGCCTGATTTTAGTGGTGTTTTGAGCCAAAATGGAGTCTGAGAGGGAGACACAGGGAAGCCTTTCCCCAAAACTGAATCCCACTGTAGGAAGTGAGGGGCAGCAAGGTGGCAGCTCCAGGGTGGAGAGCCTGGGCACAGAGGCACTGCTGAGCCTGGCCTCGCTGGTGTCTCACAGCAGACACGGCTTTGATCAAGTTTTTGAAAGGAAATTTCAAGTTCCGGGGTTTTTGGTTGCGGGGAGACGGTGAAAAGCTTTTACTTGTTCTGTTTGCTTTGCATCCTGAAACCCAACTGGATTTCTGCATCCCAGAAGTGTCTGGATTTCTGTGGTTTCCTCTCTGCCTGGCTCTGCTCAGCTCCAGGGCTGGATAAGAGGCTTCCCCCGTGTCGAGCAGCCTCAGCCAGGCTCCCCTGGCACACAGGGCTCAGCTCAGGTCCTGTCTGTGCAGGGCCACATCCCGGGGGGATGAGGATGCTCAGCAGAGGTTTAACCCCAGCCCGGGTCGCTGTGTGTGTTCAGCACCACCGAGTTGTTTACAGATGTTGCTACAGCATATTGTGATAAAATGTCATGGGATTAGCACACAGCCCTGTGCCATAATTGCATTCACTGTGGCTTATAATAGTTCATTAGCTTGTCATCAGTTAGGCAGAAAGCAATGACAACGCTTCCTATCACATTTATAATGCTCTAGAGAGCAGCTGATTAAGTCACAAAGTGACATAAATCACCAGGGAATGTTTCCTTCGGCTTGAAAAAGTTTTTTTTTTCCTCTTTTTTTGTCACTTTTGATAACAGGAATGCTGCATTTCTGACAGCACAAAGTTCCCCTTTGGGTCGCACATGCCAGCAGAAGTTCCAGTGACAAATCTGCCTCGGATGCAGCCTGGAGGGAAAGCCCAAATCGGTCAATAATGGCAGAATACCAACATTTTTTGTCTTCAGGAGCCTGTGATGAGGCTCCTCCAGCCCAGCCACTTTACTGGGGGTCAGTTCTTGTCCCTGCTGTCTCTCAGCACCGTGTGAAGCCCAGCGGGATTTGTGGGGGTGGCGGGAGAGGGGAGTTTTGTCTCCAGGTCCGTCTGGGGAGATGCAGCTGAGGATGGGCTGAGGGCTGTGCATGGGCAGAGTCAGGGTCCGAGCGGCATCTGGGACACTGGGTACTGGAATTTGGTGTTGCAGCCCCGCAGAGATGCAGGTTCTGTGGGGTTTCATTGCTGTGTTCTGGCTGCTACAGTGGAGGCTCCTCCTGCCCGGAGAGCCATGCAGGGCTCGGCAGCTCTTCAGGACTTTTTGCCTTCTTTTTTGGGGCAATTAACTCTTTCTCCATTCTATTCCGGTGAGAAAAGCACGAGCTCCAGGCCACCAAACTCTCATCTTACTTCAGACCCCTTTCTTTGGTGTCTTGTGCACTTCCATTTGGTTGGACTCGATGCTCTTAGAGGCATTTTCCAACCCTAATGATTCTGGGATTTGCAAGTGTTGATTTTTTTCCTTTTTATTTGTTATACATACGCATAGGGACGTGAAGTGCCTCATGGTTGAATCTGCACTTGAACATCACCTTTGATGTGTCCCTCTGAATTACTCTGTTCAGATTTCCCTCTGGTTTTTTAAACTCCCCTGGGGCCGGAGCAGCTCCTGCTCCTGCGTGAGAGCATTTGCCGTCTGTTCCCTGGGTGAAAGAAGGACCAAACCGTGAACTGAAGAACACCAGGTGGCAAAGGGTTTGACAGTGTCACTTCCCTGTGCAATGCACACTTTAATCAGCCCTGTCAGACCACGAGCCGTGACAGTGCCCACCCAGGGACCGGGCACAGGGTGCAGGGAGGACGAGGACAGCATCGCCCACACCTCTGTGCTGCCTCCTCCAGGCCAAGACACAGCAGGAGCTTCAGCTGCAGCCTGGATATGTAGGCAGGGATAAAAGCAGCTCTCTTTGCTCCTTGCAGGCAGGGCACAATGCAGGTGACAGCTCGGGGGTGTCCCGGAGCTCATCCTCTCACAGCCGTGAGGTGCCGCAGGCTCCAGCACGACATGGGAAAGCCTTCAGGCTGTGGCTGGGGATGCTGGAATAGAACTTTATTCCATGTGCAGATTTATGGTTTAAGTATTTTCTCCTTAATTATAAGTTGGAGTTTATAAAATTGGGGAATTTGCAAGTATTGGCGCTAATGAGCTGAGAGCTCCTTTCCAGGACAGCAAATTCGCAGAGAAATCTCTGCTCTCTGTGACCACTGACAGCACCCAAGGGAAGGGCTGGAGCTGTGCCAGGGGAGTTTAGGTTGGGGATCAGGGAAAGGCTCTTTCCCCAGAGGGTGCTGGGCACTGCCCAGGCTCCCCAGGGAATGGGCACGGCCCCGAGGCTGCCAGAGCTCCAGGAGCGTTTGGACAGCACTGCCAGGGATGCCCAGGGTGGGGTTGTTGGGGTGTCTGTGCAGGGCCAGGGGCTGGACTGGATGATCCTTGGGATTCCCTCCAGCTCAGGATATTCCATGACTCAAAATTATGCAACAGTTAAAGGAACAAAACTTTGGATGAAGTTGTTGGTATCTCATGCTCCAGTTCATTGCCCAGCTACAGAACCACACCCCCACAAGAAACACAGCAAACGGTGAGGAAAGCCCTGGCAGTGCTCTGTGAAGCAACTTCTGCCTGGTTGGGAGGGATGAGGTTGCTGTTTGCTCTTGGGCCATAGATCAGCCACTGAAACACTGGATCCCTGCGAGGTCTCCATATGAAGGGCTGTCTCCATCCTTAACGTGCAGTAATGAGATGGTTTGAGTTTTATAGTCTTATATAATTACTCTCAAAATAGCTTCTGATTCATCCTCCCCTTTGAAGCTTATAGTTTGCATTCTGATAAGCTCTTGCATGGCTGGAACCCTGTGGTAGCAGCAAATTAATTTTTAAGAAGTTTTTTGCTGTCTAGCTGAAACTTTGGCACAAGCAGTTGGAGCATTCCTGTCCTGACCTTCCCAGGATCCTTTTCCTGGCTGGGTGTGTGCAGGAGACAAGGAGGCTCTGTCAGGGTTCCTGGGGAGCCTGTGCTGGCAGGAGGGAGCTGGTGGGAGCTGATAGTGCAGAACTCAGAGCCCAAGGACTGGGGAAGCACAGGAACAGGATAAATCTCATTTTAGCTTCCAGGGGGAGTCTGTGGCTGGATGGGGCTTGGAGCAGCCTGGGATAGTGGAAGGTGTTCCTGCCCACGGCAGGAGGTGGAAGGAGATGAGCTTTAAAGTCCCTTCCAACCCAAACCATTCAATGATTCCACGATTCTCTGGATGTCTCTTCTCAGAACATCCCCCTCCTGAGCATTCCCACCCTTCTGCTTTGAGAGGGGCGTTTGCCACTGAGCTCTGTACGCTGAGCTGAGTGTGAAAGTGCTCAGCAAACTGTGAGAACTTGTCCTCGATTCACATTCCCTGTGCTGTCTCCTGTGGAATTACTTGTGGTTGATATGGAATAACAAAATAAGGCTTGGCCATGTCCAGAGCGGCTGGGGCTGGCTGCCTTTGCCTGGAGAAACCTGTCCTCTGGTGCTGGGAGTGTGCATGGAGTGGGGGGGTCTTTCAGGGTCTCCATGGATATTTCAGACCATTGTGCAGCCCTGGCCAGCTGAGAGGAAAAATCAATGCTTTTTTACTTTCATCACCGAGAGAAAAACCACCTGGTTTGTGAGCAGGGACAGGACCCAGGGAAGGGCTGGAGCTGGGCCAGGGCAGGCTCAGGCTGGAGATCAGGGAAAGGCTCTTCCCCCAGAGGGTGCTGGGCACTGCCCAGGCTCCCCAGGGAATGGGCACGGCCCCGAGGCTGCCAGAGCTCCAGGAGCCTTTGGGCACCGCTGCCAGGGATGCCCAGGGTGGGATTGTTGGGGTGTCTGTGCAGGGCAGGGGTTGGACTGGATGATGCCTATGGGTCCCTTCCAGCTCAGGATATTCTATAATTCTGTGATTCTGCTTCTTTCTGGATGGGCCATGGGGCCAAGTACTTCTGTGACTTCACTTCCCTCCCCACCAGACTCTCGGGGTGCAGCACTGCCCTCGGCTGGGTGATGGCCCCTGTCCCCCCATGGAGCCTGACCAGCAGCCAAGCTCCGGCTGCTCCGAGCAGGGTGTCCATGGGTGGCACCTGCTCCTGGTGCTGGGATCACTCCCTGGACAGGAGAAGCTGTGAGGGTCTAAAAAACCGAGTTTGTGACCCTTGGACCCGCGGGTGATCGATGGGGTCAGATGTGCTGCTGCAGGGGGGCTCTGCAGCCCTTATCACCTCCACAGCATGAGATAACGTCTGAGGGGCAGCGGCAGCTCTGCCCCACCCACAGCTGTGTCCTGACCTGGCCCTTCAACATCTGCTGAGAGGCTGATGAAATATTTCCCCCTGGCCAGGACCCACCTCTGTGCTGTGTTTGAGCAGCAGCTCCTGCGCCGCCTGTGAGAAGCGAACTGACGGCAGCCAGACTTTGAAGTGACAGCTCCTAATGACTCGTCTAGCTCAGGAATATTTCAGAGCATATTCCTGTGGCTCCTGCCTGCCTGGAGAACACCGCCAGCAAATCAAGAACTTGATGAAGTTTCAAATGACAGCCAAATGGCAGCGAGGGGGCCTGAAATGTGACAATAAAGCCATCAGCGGGGGACTGACACACTGGACACGAGCCCAGCGAAGAGGGGCAATCAGAGGGCGGCTTGTAGGGCTGCCCTGTCACCGCCGTGCCCTGTGCAGCCCCCAGTGCCCACACACCGAGCTCTGGAAGCGCAGAGCCTGCTGCTGCAGGAATGCGGCTGTGAGGGGTGACGGGGACAGGCTGATCTGCAGCATTTGCTCTGCTGCCATTCCCAGGCCATGGCAGGCTTGGGGAGGGATGAGGAGCCGGCTGAGGACTGCACGATGCTGCACTGCAGCTCACCTCTCACCCAGCGCAGCATCCCAGGATTCATAAGCCAGCCAGCTTCCTTCCCAGGATCCCCGTGGCAAAGGGCTCTGTTTGCTGCTGCCCTCCGCCGCCCCTCAGGGTTTGCTCCGTGCTGTGTCCCCAAAGGGAACACTCCCTCTTGTCTCTGCGGTGCTGCTGGATGCTGCTGTGGGGTTCCAATATTTGATTTCTGTTCCATCCAGTCCCTGTTCCTTCCTCCAAAGCCGAGCAGCTTTGCTAAATAAACGTGTCCGTGGCTGGCGTTTAATGGAACCCCCCTCCTCCTCCTCTGCAGCTGCTGCCCTGTGCTCCCCCCTGCCCATGCCTCCGAGGTCCACCACAGCTCCCCGTGCCCAATTTCCAGCCCTCAGCTAATCAGGCTCGCGTTGCTGCTGCTTCTCAGTGGAGAGAAAATGAGATCAGCAGTCGGTGGGTGCCTCACGTGGCCTGTGGTAGCCCCGGAGCCGCCTGCTCTCCTCCAGCAGCACCTCTCGTGGGCAATCCATCACTCGAGTGCGCGCTCCCCGCAAAGCCCTACAGAAACAGAACAATGTGTTCTCACAAACACTCCTGCCAGAGAAAAATGTAGCAAAAAATGGACAGAGAAGCCTGGAAGGATCTGCTGGGGTGGTGTGAGCAGCGCCTGGTGTGTGGCACAGGGGAGCCAGTCACGCAGCCAGTGTGAGTGGGGTGATCACCATCACCCCCTGCTCTGGGCTCTGCCACCTCCTGGAGCTGCCCTTCCAGGAGCTTTTGCTGTGGGAGGATGCTCCGTGCTCCAAGCTGTAGCTCAGAAGAGCCAGGAGCTGCTTTTACAGCTGAAGGGATCCCAGCAGGCAGCAAAGCAGCCCGAGCTCTCCCTGATGCCCAGATTTTCCATGAGCCACCAGAGAGATTAGGAGGAAGAACCTCTCCCAGGGAAGATGCCCCTGGGCAGGGTCAGGCTGGTGGCTGTGTCTGGGTCTGTGCCTGAGCGTGGAGCTGTGGGACCAGGCGAGTTGTGGTGGCAGAAGGTGGGGTCGGGGTGTCCCCGCTGCCTTGGCGAGGGGCTCCAGGGCCCGAGGAAATGTCTGTGCCCTCACAGGTGCCAAGGGAGGAAGGGGACAGCCAGGTCCTGGGGGTGGGGCATCACCCTGGTCCCACACTGCCCCTCACTGAGTATTTCCAGCCTCCTGAACTTCCACTCGTGCCATTCCAACCTGGTTTAAAGGCAACAGGTAGCTGGAATGACTAATGGCTGCTGGAGTGCTGAGAGAGCCATCAAACATGTTTTGTTGTCTCTGTGGGGAGTGGGTGGAAGGAAAGCTAAATTACATCTTTGGGATATTAAATATAACTCTTCACATTAAACTCGGAGTTATCCATGAATCTTTTTAATGACAGTGCAAGCTACTTCACAGCAGTAAAAGTCAATGTTGCCACAATTAGACCACTATTGTCTTGCAGTTAATAGACTGCTCTAATCATGACTTTGTCATATTATTAATCACTTTCGGCTTGGACTTTGCTAATTATCCCCTTTGGTAACTCAGTTTGGGCATTAGGAAGTCAGCAGGGACATCAAGCTGAAAGGCAGTTCCACCACATCTCTTCATTAGCTCCCATCCAGGATGAAGAAAAAAGGGGGGGCTGTGCTGAGGAGCTGCTCTGCGAGTTCATGGATACCGAGGTGGGAAGGGCTGGACCAACCAAGGAATGTTTGCCCCTTCCTCAGTTTAGCTTTACAGTTTTAAACTGCTCCACTGTTTCTTTGTCCTGCCCTGGGCCATTTGTTTCTGATTTAATGGCAGTAGGAAGTAGTGACCCTGGAAATGCTGCAGTTTTGAGCTTTTTGGTGAGGTTCCATAGCAAGGGGTTTGGGTGTTAAATAACCAGTAAAAACAGAAACCAGGAGGTCAAATGAAAGGAGAAATGGGTTCAGTTTGGGGTGACAGAATCCAGTCTTGTTTGTGCTCTTGGTGTCCCCATCGTTGTCGGCTTCAGGTCCTTTCTGTGATGTTTTGGTAACGAGTGGGTTATAAAATAAGTGCATCATAAATACATAAGCTCGATGGCTTATCCTAAACATATCAGCTCAAGCAGGTAGATCATAGAACAACAGAACCACGGAATGTTGGGGGGTTGGAATAGACCTTAAAGATCATCTGGTCCCAAATCCCTGCCATGGGGAGGGACACCTCCCACTAGACCAGGTTGCTCAAGGTCTGGGCCTGGCTTTGAGCACTTCCAAGGTGGATCCTGACAGTGTCCATGTCCATTCCTTCCCTGTTCCTTGTTCTCCCCTCCCTCCTCGTTACTCAGGCGGGAGCTCTGTCACTGCTGCCCTGCAGCCAGAAGCATTTTCCAGCCTAGGGTTCCTCCGGGAAGCAGCGCTCGCTCCCAGGGGGAGCCAGGCTGGAGAGCAGCCATGTCCATTTGTGTTTGCAACCTCCTTCCTTCAAGCTTTATCTTTTCAATTACAAGTTGCAAAAAGACGAATTTCCCAGTTTCTCCCGTGTGTCCTGTGGGAACTGGGCGAGGATGAGGGAGCAGCGCTGAGTTGGGCGGGACCGGGGTGAGGAGTGGCTGGGACTGCTCTGCACTTGTACCACACCACTCACCTGATAACCAAGTGACGAATAACTGTTAATTTTGGAGAGGGGAATAAAATAAAAGCACGGTTCTTGTCGTGGTTTTCCCCGGGTGGGACATTTCTCAGTGACTCTGTCCTGTGTGAGCAGTCGGGATCTGAGAGGTTCCTGCGTTAGACAGAGCCCTTCCTCACTGCTGGGTGCTGGCACACCCCTCTTTTCCCTCTTCTCCCCACACCTGGGATCCAAACCTTGCAAAGGGGGGGATAATATCAACCAAGGAGCTCATTCTTCCACTGGGCTGAAGTGTCCTTTAGGGGGAACTGGCCAGGAATACCAAAGCAGCCTCTGGCCCTGGGGCATTTTCTGTTAGATGAGGAATTATCTCGTTTTTACAGTTTCTTGTAAGTTAAAGGACATTTAAAGCACAGTATTTTCAATACCAGATATTTTTTAGAAAGTAACTGGTATTTTCAAATTCATAAGAGAAAGCTCATTAAATTAATGAAGGTCAACTCTGTCCAATTGATATTTAAGTTTAATAAGTCACGAAAAAGTCTTGGAGAATTCAGTGTCATCTTCAAACAACCCAATATTCTAAGCAGGCAGATGCTTAAAAACTGTCTGTAAAATCCTGATCCCTTCCACCCGTGCTTTGTGTCAGCTGTCAGAGGAAGGAGTAGGAGGTCATGCATAAAAGTATCTGTGAATCCTGTCAGATACATTACGAATGCCAGCCCTGCAAGGAGTGACAGGAACCAGGATCTTTCTCAAGCTGGCAACAGGTTTTCTGAAAGGATAATTGACTATTTCTGATGGTTTCCAATAATGAGCCTGGTGTGCTGGCAGAGCCATGCAGCCTATAAAACTCCTTGGAATGGGTGGAAATACCTTAAAAGAAAATCTTCCTTGTCACGCAGCAATTCCCAGCAGTGAGAGGCTCTGCATTGCAATGCTTTCCTTTGTACCAACACAGACGTATTTGCAAAAAGTCCAGGTTCTTGAGTTTTCTTATGAATGTTTGACTCTGAGTTTCCCAGGCACAATTCCAAGATTTAACTCAGAGGATAGGGAAGTGGAACCTCTGTGCTCTCAGCTTTGGTGAGAATACATTTAGGCAAATCTCTAAGGAAGCTCTGCTGCTGACTGGTACAATCTTATTTATTATTGAATAAGATGGGACCTGTTTATTCACCCCAGCAGCGATCTGTGTTTCCACCTCGAGGCTACAACAGAAAATAAATGACCTGTTCAGGAGGCTGGGAAGGGAAAGAGAAGTTGCAAAAACCTCTGGGTGACGTTTATTCTGCCCATCTGCACCTTCCAGCCCTTCCATTCGAGTCAAAGGACCCGCAGGCAGCCAGGGAGCTTTGCCTGGAGCTCCTGCTGGATTTGCTGGGCTCAGTAATTTTGTGGGAAAGCAGTGCCTTTCCTCCGGGATATCAGGAACAACAGATGGCTTCCCAGGGCTGCCTTCTTCGGGTGTGGATGTCACATTTTGTGTCTGATGCTGCCTGGAGATTTCACTTACAGGAGCTGATGCGAGAATCCCAAATTTTCAGTGGCTGCTGCATTCCCAGAGAGACCCAAGAGAAATCTGATGGTACAAATGTGCTCCTGAACACTTTGCTGTCGTGGTTCACCAATGCTGGGTGGGGGGGGTTGTTGTTTTGTTGCTATTTTGGGGGGTTTTTTAAATGATTTTAAAGTTCATTTATTTATTCAAGATGAAAACTTAATCTTTCCTCATATTTCACAGATTTTTCTCAGCCTTGTCATCAAGGCAAGGTTAGATGGGGGTCTGACCAACCTGGTCTAGTGGAAGCTGTCCCTGCCTGTGGTGGGGGGCGAGGATGAGATTTTCAAGGTTCCTTCCAACCCAAACCATCCTGTGATTCTGGAATTAAATGTCTTATTACAGCTTTGTGAAACTAAACTGTATGATCAAAGGGAACAGAAGGCGTTTCACGGCTCCTGTTTAAGGTAAAGCACATCAGGAACCACATTTAGAGCAGCTGTGATGGAGCACAGAGGGGAGAGTTCCCAGCTCAGAAATGCTCAGGGCACCCACCCCATTCCTGGGGGCTCAGGCGGGGAATTCAGTGCAGTCACACAGAACATTTATGGCCCGAGAACAGACATAAATAGGGTGGGCAAGAGGTAATGCTTGTTCCATATGAACTTCTGGGGTGCTCGGTGGTTTTTTGCTTGTCTTTCTGTCCTGTCTTGCACTTGGGTAATTTAAGGAGTGTGGCTTTACTGGACACTTCAAACAACAAAGCAATCGAGGAATTGTCCATGAGCTCAAAGCAATCCATGATGGAATTGCCCACAGCCCCGACACTGCAGACTTACCTCCGGAGCACAGCCTGGCTCCACCGCCGGGGACTGGTGTTCCTTGGGATCCTGAGCTCTCGGAGTTTTGGTCTGGATGGGAAGCTGGGAATTAATACACTGTGGGAAAGGAAGCAAAAATAGCCGATGTTTTCTCTTTGTGCAGTGCTGTGAATCATTTCACAGCCTAGATGGTGTATATATATTTATATTTATACACACACATACATATATATATCTCTTCCATTTTCCTGATTCATCAGCCACACGTACAGAAGCTCTTTCCTCTCCAGAAAAAGACTGAAATACACAACACGAGGTAAAAGTGTCTCGGAGCATCAGAGCACACACGCAGCCCAAGTGCTGTTCAGACTGAGGAATAATGTGTAGTACTTTCTGTACAAACTCCTGCTGTGTTTGGTTTCTCTGCATCAGCAGCTTGTGATTATTTTTTCCTTGGTGTTGGTATTTACTTTTTATTGCCTATGGGCACATCTGGACAAGATGTGGGCGCTGATAGTACGACAACAATCCACGTCCAGGATCCTGGTAGATAGATTTTTTCATTACCGTGCCCGAGCAGCTGTGACATGAAGCAGAAAGGCACTTTCTGTGGTACAGCACACGAGCTTGTTTCTGTCATGGAACTGTACAGATCTTCTTGAATTCAGACTCAGCAGATTGTTGATGCCGCAGAAAAAACCAAGGATGATATTTTATAGCCAGTTTAAGCATCAGGGTGTAAAACTTCACAGCTCTGCCTGTATGGAGACACCCATTTCTCCCCAGGTGTGTCCCGAGCCTGTCGGGGGCTGCTCACTTGGGCTTGGCTCTGGCTTGAAGAACCTGCTAAGAATTCTCCATTAGTCGTGATTTAAGTCAGTTTGGACCATTTCTCCCTTTTGCTTATGATTTTCTCACCATCTGTCTTTTCTTTTCTTCTTTCCCATCCCTCCCTCTCGCTGTCCTTCTCTCCCTCAGAGCTCTCCGTCAGCCTCCTTGCAGTGATAGTTATTGTGTGTGGCCTGGCCCTGGTGGCAGTGTTTGTGTTTCTCTTTTGGAAGCTGTGCTGGGTTCCCTGGAGGAACAAGGCCCTTTCCTCCCACCTGGCCGTGCTGCGGAGCGAGGCAGGCGACAAGGACAGCATGGCAGACAAGCTCAAGGACACGGGGGCCATCAGCTTCCTGGAGGCGGCCGTGAAGATCAGCCACACCTCCCCAGACATCCCTGCAGAGGTCCAGATGTCCATGAAGGATCACATCATGCGGCGCACGCGGATCCAGAGGCAAACCACGGAGCCGGCGTCTTCCACCAGGTGAGGGCTGGGATGGGATGCTCAGCCTGGAGGAGCCTGAGGTTGGAGCTCCCTGGGGGCTGCAGCTCCTCCCGAGGGACAGCTCTGATCTCTGCTCTCTGTGACAGGGACAGGACCTGGAGCTGGGCCAGGGGAGTTTAGGTTGGGGATCGGGGAAAGGCTTTTCCCCCAGAGGGTGCTGGGCACTGCCCAGGCTCCCCAGGGAATGGGCACAGCCCTGAGGCTGCCAGAGCTCCAGGAGCATTTGGACAGCGCTGCCAGGGTGGGATTGTTGGGGTGTCTGTGCAGGGGTAAGAGCTGAACTGGATGATCCCTGTGGGTCCCCTTCAGCTGAGGCTATTCCATGATTCCATGGTTCTGCTGCGTGGCTCAGCAGGAATGAGGTGCTCAGCAGGGGCAATGCTCTGTGAGCAGCTGGAGAGGTGGGAGGATTTTTGGATGGAGATGGAGGTTCAGATACCATCAGCGAGACTAAAGAGAGCACCTACACACCAGATTACTGTCCAAAGCTTGGCCACCAACCAGTGAATGTGTTAAGACTGGCTCACCGTGGCCCTTTTAAAGAACCAGGGATTCGAGCCCTATTACTGCGACTTGACCTCATTGTGTCAAGTCACCCGCACGCTTCGGCCACTTTAATTTTGTTCCAACATGAGAGGCAGGCTGAAGTATCAATGATGTACCCTGTCAGACAGAATTAGACCTTTTGGCTCTCTCTCGCTGTTGTGGCTCCTGGCAGAAACAATTAGATCAGCACAATTGATGGATCGCTCGCTGCACAAACCCAGAACCAGCTGCGCTCCGTGCTTGTGCTCAGATGGGGACAGAGACATCAGCATCCTCCTCAGGAAGTCAGGGAAAGGCTGAGTGAACCTTGGGACACCTTCTCAGCATGGATACAGAGGAGAGATTTAGATTAGATGTTAGAAAGGGGTTCTTTACTCAGAGTGGGGTGAGGCCCTGGCACAGGGTGCCCAGAGAAGCTGTGGCTGCCCCATCCCTGGAAGTGTCCAAGGCCAGGCTGGAGCAACTCGGGATAGTGGGAGGTGTCCCTGCCCGTGGCAGGGGGTGGAATGAGGTGAACTTTAAGGTTCCTTTCCAACACAAACCATTCTGTGATCCTGTGAAATGCAGCCTCTCTCCTTGACACAGAAGGCGGTGAAACGGGGACAGGAAAGAGGGATCACAGGGTCCTGGCTGTGCCCCAGCACTTCTGTTTGCCTCGCTGGCCGTGCCTGGGATGTGCACAGGAGTGTGACAGGGAAATCAGGCACTGCTCAGAAAATTGGCTGCGCTTTTGCAGGATTAGTGAGGCACCGATGGCAGCCCCCTGTTTAAAGGAGCTGAGTTAAATCAGCACGGTGCCACCTGCATTTGTGAGCCACACTCTTTTATTTATCCTCACTGCTTTTGGACAGCTGATTCCCTCTCTGCATGCACACTCTCCTTCTGCTTTTATTATACCTTTCCAACAGAAGAGAAAAAAACCCTCAGCCTGTCTGAATTAGGACAAACAAAGTGGGACTTGGCTGTACGTGGGCAGGTTTCAAACCCACTTTCTCCTTGGCAGGTTCCTCTGATTCATAGCCCAGCCTAACCCCATCCAAAATACCTGTGAGGAACCCGCCAAAGTCTCCAAGCACCACGTATCACTGAAAGCTAATGCTCTGGCTGTAGAGTTCTTAGTTTGGTTAAATAACTCTATAAACTGCTCTTGTAAACACCAGATAATCTGGAATAATGCCCTGAGTCCACAGAAAGCTTTTATGCTTTGTTCAGATAAAGCTCTGCTTACACACAGCTTGTGCTGGAGGAGAGCTCAAGGCAAGAGACGCTTCCCGACGAGGCTGTGCCTCCCTCCCTGTCAACAATTATCTATCAGTTTCTGATGAGTCTGGTGGAAAGGTCTGGAAGCAGCAATACCCAGCAAAGCCAGGCTGGACAGGGCTTGAAGCAAGCTGATCTAGGGGAAGGTGTCCCTGCCCGTGGCAGGGGATGCAATGAGATGAGCTTTAAAACCTCTGAACCCAAACCGTGCTGTGGTTCTGTGAATAAAGCCTCACCTTCTGAATTGGTTGTGGCTCTCTCACCACAAAAAAAGCAAAAAAAAAAAGGGTTTTTTTGCCTGAGAGAGCTTAGTGCCAATATCTATGAAGTGTAGGGACTGAGGGTGGGAAAAGTCTTCACATGGTGCTGTCTGTGGTTTGGGTAAGGAGCTGTGGGGGCTCTGTTCAGCTGTGGGCTGTGACTCGTGCCACAGGTGAGAAAACACAGCTTGTGGCAAATACTCTGGAACTGAAGAAATTTGCTGGATTGGTTCCTCGAAGGTTTTCGGAGGTGTTGCCCTCTGTTCATGCCCGTAACATGCGTGGTTTCTGTGCAGAGGTCAGGAGCACCCACTGAACTCATTCTGTGCTCTCTTGCTTTCTGAGTCCCGCGGAGAGGAAGGAGAGCAACGTCCTTGGAAACCCACAGAGCTGTTTGTGTCCTCCTCCCGCAGGCACATCTCCTTCAAGAGGCACCTCCCCCGGCAGATGCACGTGTCCAGCATGGACTACGGCCTGGAGCCGCCGGCCGTGGCCGAGCAGCCGACCAGCATCGGCCGCATCAAGCCCGAGCTCTACAAACAAAAGACCGTGGACACCGAGGACCCCAAAAAAGAGGCAGAGAAAACCTGTGGGAAAATCAACTTCACTCTCAAGTACGACTACGAGAACGAGACGCTGACTGTCCGAATTCTCAGGGCTTTTGACTTGCCAGCCAAAGACTTCTGCGGCAGCTCGGATCCCTACGTGAAGATCTACCTCCTGCCCGACCGCAAGCGCAAGTTCCAGACGCGAGTCCACAGGAAGACTCTGAACCCCACCTTCGACGAGTCCTTCCACTTCCCCGTGCCCCACGAGGAGCTGGCGAGCAGGAAGCTCCACCTGAGCGTCTTTGACTTTGACAGGTTCTCCAGGCACGACATGATAGGAGAGGTCATCTTGGAGAACCTGTTTGAGGACTCAGACCTCTCCCGGGAGACTTCCATCTGGAGGGACATTCAGTACGCCACGACGGTGAGTATCTGCTGGGCAGGGTGGGGATTCTCCACAGGGATAAATCCTTCCTAACTCCCTTGCCTCCTGTTAGCCCCAGGGACCTGCAGCCACGGCACGGTTCTCTGCCACGTGCTTGTGATCACGGTAAAAAAGAGCTCTGCAGGGCCTGTACCAGCCTGTTAGTGCTGAGGGATGTTGGATGTGCTGCTGGCAACCCTTCCAGAGTTGGATTTGGGTCTTTTAGTAGTTCTGTTGAATTCGCCCTGGAAGAGAAGCAAAGCCTCAGGGAGGAAAAGTCCCAGCCCCTTCCATGTTCCGCAGGGCTGGCAGGAGAAGCCAAGTGCTCACACTGGTCGCTGAGTGCAGAGCAATGACATTAACCCCTCCATAACAGCTGTCTGCTCCTCCACTGCCCTCCCAGGAGGATCTGGCTGGTCCTCAGGGCGAATGAACAATTGAACTGCTCTGCAGCTGGACACCAAATCAGCCATCATCATTGTCATTTCACATTGTTATTTCTGAAACCGAAAGATGAGGCATGCCCACCCCTGTGGCTGGAAGCATGGGCCCTGTCACATCTTTCCTGGTCACTGGCAGAATGCCACAGCTTGCAAAAACCTGTCGTGCAGCTTCCCTAGTAGCTCATCTCATACCTTTGCTCTCCTGCTTTCTCTGCTGAGGAGGGAACTGTCAAACGTAAATATTTATTGTGGCCAGCAGTGCCAGAAGACATTTGCTTTGTAACTCCAGTGCTTTTTTTCTCAGCACCGTGTTCCCCACCAGCTGTACCCCTTGGTGACTTCCATCAGGGCTTGTTCCCCTGCTGCAGGGTGTTCAGAACTTTCTGAAAGCTCTGTGAAGGCCAACAGGTGTGCACAGCCCCGTGTCCTGTGCTGCTGTGCCCAACGGGGACGCGGTCCCAGGGCACTCCGGGGACACGGGGTGCACGCAGCATGTCACCCTGGAAGGTGGCTCTGGGGCTGGAGCTGTCCTAGGAGGGCACGGAGAGCTTTGGCACTGCCATCCTAAGGACACGGGGATGGGTCTGGTGCCTGCCAGGCACCCTGGGGCAGCGCTGGGAGCGTGCTGGGAGCTGCTCTGTGCTGCCTTTTGAGCATCTTGCCTGCAAGTGCTGTGGGAAGGAGGAGCAGGATCAGCCATGAGGAAAGCAACAGTTTTAGTTAGCAGGGTGCTCACAGCTCTTGGCTTCCAACCTGCAAACAGGCACGGCTGTTATGATTGATAGATGGTAATGAAAGCAGAAATGCTGGCAGTGAGGCGAGCAGGCACCAGGCACATCCGTTCACCCAGAGAGGGGCTGCTGGAAGGGGAGCAAAGAGCACCAGATGTGCTGGTGCCTCCTGGAGGAATCTGCCTGTTGGTTCTGCAAGAAGTAGAGGATGTTTTCCTGGCTAAATAATCTCATTTAATGGGGGAAAACCCCACAAAAAGCAGGTGGAGATGCACCAGCAGAAGGGTTGTTGAGGGAAAAGCCTCCAGAGAAGGTGTGAGGGGAGCAGAGCCAACCCCATGCCCAAGATGTGCTGTGCAGCAGCCTGGCAGAGCTGCCACACATCCACCACCACGTTTGTCTCCGTCCCCTCATCCTCTCCGTGCCATTCTTAAGGAATGTGCTGCTCCTGGAACATCTCAGCCAGCTGTAGCACACCCAAGGACATTTGTGTTTAATCAGAATTGAGAAGGGTAAATACAGTTTGCATAAAACCCCGAGAAAGCTCTGGGTGCCTAATAATGCATGAGATCAATGGTGTGGGTAAGAGGGTAGGAGCACGCTTAAGCACTGATCTGGTCAAATAGCCAGCACTCAGCTACTTAATTAATGACTGCACAGCTTGTGAATCAGGGAAACATTTTTGGTTTCGAGTCTATTGATTCAGAGCTTCCATTATTTCCTAAAAGGTACTGATATGAATTTTGGAAATGTCCCAATGTCTATAATCTGCAAGAAAATAATGTACCCACAGGACACGCTTTGCTCTCTTGTATTTATGGTTGCAAAGAAAAATCTCTTGACCTGATACAACGAGGTCAAAGAACAATTTATATTCATTTTATACCCTGAATGGGTCTTCTCAGTGCAAGGAGAGGAATAGAAGATGAGATGGTGTCCAGAGGGTGCTGTCACCATCTCACACAGGGCTGCTCTCTTCTGACATCTTATCGAAGGTCTCCTGCCCTCATCCCTCCCAAACCAACTAAGAACAAAGAATGTATGAAAGAATAGACCCAATCAAGATTTTATATAATATTCATTAGTATTCTGCACATCTAAGTGGAACAAAGATTTAATCTTTGCCTTACCTGAGAATGAGCAGGAAATAATTTGGCAAAAACCTCATCCATCAACAAGATCTATTCCCCTAACACTTAGCAAAGCTTTAAGTGCATTTACTTGTCTTTCTAGTTCCATCACTCTACTCCTAACAGCTACAATTTCTTTTCAGCAGATCATTATATCACATTGAAAGGAATCAAACACACTGTTTCCGAAAATAAATGGGTTGTTTGCTCTACAGATGTGGGATCTGTATGTAGAAAATAAGATTTTTTTTTTTAATCCATTTTTAGAAGGTGTTTGGAAATCTTTCTGCTGACTTCAGAAAATGATGCTTTCTAGTTTAAATAAGACATTTGGTTTGTTTATTTTTCCCTGAATTCCCATGGGCAAGGCAGTGATGGAAAGGGCTTTTAGGAGGTGTAGTTGATGAGCTGCAGGTACAAGAAGTGCTAAGAGCCGTGGATAAAAGTTATTTGATGGGGCACTAAATGAGTAAATTGTGTTGGCCTCTGTGTAATCCAAAAGTACCAAACATTTCTGAGTGCCATCTGCTGGTTAATTCCCCATTTAGACTCACACACACACAACCCCGGGCTCTGCCCACTCCTTGAAGGCATCTCAAAGGGCTTGGTGGTCCAAATGTAGATAAGTCACAAATTAAAAGCTCAGTGGGCCCTTCATGGTTGTCTTCTGGTTTAAAGCTTTGACCCCCCCCAGTTGGTAACTGCCCAAAAACTCACGCTCAGCATCAGAGAAAACCACTGTGCTACTCAAAGACATTTTTATCTTATGCAGAAATGCTGGGCACCGTCAAAGTCATAAACCTCTGTTACTGAATCCATCCCTGCCCACGGCAGGGGGTGGAACTAGATTGTGTTCAAGGTCTCTTCCAACCCAAACCAGTCTGGGATGTTGTGAACTGACGGCCCTGGCCGTAGTAGGAAGTTTCTGAGGAGTTTGTTGCAGCGCACAACCGGAGAACACGGCACCACTGCAGGTCAGGAGCTCATCTTTCCGTCACCTCACTGTGTTTGTCACATCCCTGGAGGAACCAGGCACTAGAGACGTGTACTGCACATTCAAACAAAACTTGATCCTGATTCGATTTCCTTACTGCATTGGTTTGGTGTGGGATACCCCATCTCCTCTGCGTGGGCAGGGGAGCAGGAGTGCATCAGCTGTGCGTTAGCTGTGCGTAGCTGGGAGGCTGCAGTGGGAAGAACAAAGTCTGCTGAGGCAGAGGAAGATTGTCCTTAACTAAGATGTGAAGGTGTAACACGTTTTTCCTGTTCTCTGTATTCATTTTTAGCCAAATAGTGTTGGGCTGCACTGGAATCACCACCATGAAGTGTCCTTCTCTCCAAATGGCAGAACAGAGGAAATGCTGTGGTGGAGCAGGAGGCACCTGGCTGGTTCTGCACGTTTCCAATAAAATGTGTTCTCTGTTTTATTGAAGGAAAGCGTGGACCTGGGCGAGATCATGTTTTCCCTTTGTTATTTGCCAACTGCAGGTCGCCTCACCTTAACAGTCATTAAATGCAGGAATCTCAAAGCTATGGACATCACTGGTTACTCAGGTGGGTGTTTGGTGGCTGAGGAGGACCCCGTTGCATCCGCATTTCCTCCTCTTCCCTCACAGAATCCTCAGTGGACGGTGGGTGAACCGTCCCAGAAACACCTGGAAAAGCTTTGTCTGTATCTTAAGTGCAAACAAAACTTTTAAAGTAGAATTATTTGTCAATTGTTTCCCATCCCACTGGAGGGTTTGCGGGGCCAGAGCTCCGATCCATCCCTTGGGTTGGGCACCTGGACCTGCTGTAACCCTTTATAGCCAGAATAAACTGTTTCACCCCAAGATCAGGAAAGGATCCTGGGCCACTTGGATAAATCCCATTGGAATGTGAGTTCCCCTGTCCAGTGGCCCAGTACTCAAACCTGAGGATCACAGCCACCTAAAGACTGCTTGCATTCACAGTTTCAAAGAGCTGACTTGCAAATTCAGCATGCACAAATTCTGGTTTTCATCACAAAAAAACAGTTTCTTTCCCAGACACCAACTTCAGAGTATTAGAATTTCATTGTACAAAAGGCAGTAACAACAGAGACCTTTGCAGAAAATGTTTCTGCTCAGCTGGAGCTCAATGCCATATGAAATGTCTGAGAATTGAGACTTGAGGTGAAGCCAGCTCAGCCTTTCTGCAGCAATATTAATGCAGTGTTGCTTCTCTGGTGCCTGAACCTCAGGTCACCACCCACACCAGTATGAGAAACGGTGGATTTTGCTGGTCTGCAAACAAACTTTTGTCTAAAAGTCCATTTGAGGAGTGCCTCTGGCTCATGGGAATTCACAGCCCATCCTCTGATAAAGCTGTTTCTATATTGCAAAGGTAACAAAACACACCTCCATCAACAAAAGGTCTTTTCCTATCTCTTCCTCCCTAGATCCATATGTCAAAGTGTCTTTGCTCTGTGATGGGCGAAGGCTGAAAAAGAAGAAAACCACCATAAAGAAAAACACACTTAATCCCACCTACAATGAAGCAATAATCTTTGACATTCCCCCCGAGAACATGGATCAAGTCAGCCTCCTTATCTCCGTCATGGATTATGATCGGTAGGTGGGAGGCTCAGGAGAGCTGGAGGGGAGAGCATCCCATTGGGTGCAGATTTTCCTTCTCAAATGCAATTTTCCACAGTGTTTTCCACAGCCTTGATGGCAGAGCTCAGTGGTAGCAACCTGTCTCTGGTGATTTATTGCTGCAGTGACATTGATATTTATGGTTATGGAAAAATAGTGAGTTTGGTAAAGATGGTCCTTGCTTTATGGCATTTCCTTGAGTGAGTGCCATGTTCCCTTTGGTTATTTACTTATCCTGAAACCCATGTTAGAAAGCAAATAATGTCAGTGTGAGCAGCACTGGGTGTATGAATTATGCATTGCTGAATATGGAGTTATTCTTGCTGTAGATCTCTACTCAAACCCCTTCCAGGTCCTGTGTCTGGACTGATCTGCCATTGAAATAATTTAAAAACTGCCATAATTCCTCGTGCTGGTGGCAGTGCTGGGGCAGACACCACGGCCCAGGCTCACCAGCAGCGGGGGCCAGGCCTTGCCTGGGCAGGTTTGGGCAGCCCGAGGGACGGATGGTGATGGTGCTGCTCCTCTGCTGTTCCTCAGGGTGGGCCACAACGAGATCATCGGGGTTTGCCGCGTGGGGGTCAACGCCGAGGGGCTGGGCAGAGACCACTGGAACGAGATGCTGGCCTACCCCCGCAAGCCCATCGCCCACTGGCACCCGCTGGTGGAGGTGAAGAAATCCTTCAAAGAGGTGTGTGGGGTTATCCTTCCCTTGCAGCGCCCGTGCTGTGCGTGAGCGGGCTGGCTCCAGGCTCTCAGAGAGCTCCTGCTCTCGCCTGGGATTTTCTGAGCAGAGCTGAGGGAATTTTCTCACCAGAAATGAACTCTAGAAAACAAGCTCTTCTGTATTGCCTCGAAATAGCTCCTTGAGCTCGCAAGCAAGACTGAGAAGAACCGTATTTACAGATGTGACTGTTACATTTTGGGTTTTTTCTTTCTTTTTCTTTTTTTTTTTTTTCCTTTTTAAATTAGAGATTGAGAGCAGTAAGGAAAGAGAATGCTGCTCTGATTGCAGAACAAATTGTCCAGGGATATTGCCTATTTCAAGTTTCAATTTTTCATCCTAAAAGATTTTTCTGTTGACTCATCTCCGAGCCTTTGAGGGAGAATAAATAGAACAAATGTAATTGCTCTAAGCATCTCCAGAGAAAGAGATTGACTTGATGCAGCCCCAGATGATAAAACAGGGCTGAAATGCCTGGGTACCTTTTCGACCATCTCTGGCATTTTCTTCCTCCTTGCACTCCGATTTCTCACGCTTCTACAGAGCTCTTTGGCTTTGCCTGGTTTAGGTCATAATTTCTGGAGGAGAGAGATGTGGAAAAGGGCACACACGCCTTTGACACTTCAAGTATGAGAAAAAAGCTCCAGCATTTGTGGCCAGTGATACGATAATAAAGGCAATAAAACCTCCTGCTGTATCTGGGGCTAGGGAGGTATTTTCCCTCAAAGCCACAGAGTAAGTACTTAACAAAAAGCATCTCATTTTCCCCTTGAAGTTCAGTGCTGAGCTGCTCTGAAAGGCAGACACTGGGCTTGCTGAGACTCCAGAGTAGTGTGAATTAGTGTATAAACCCTGAGTTTCTTTGAAATCTGCTCCTTCCTCCAACAAGAAGGGGTGGTGAGGCCCTTTCACAGGGTTCCCAGAGAAGCTGTGGATGCCCCTGGATCCCTGGAAGTGTCCAAGGCCAGGCTGGAAGGGGCTTGGAGCAGCCTGGGATAGGTGGAAGGTGTCCCTGCCCATGGCAGAGGGGTGGAACTGGATGATCTTTAAGTTCCTTCCCACCCCAAACCATTGTATGATGAAGAAGTCAGTCTGTGCTCAGTGCCCCCTGTCCCAGCCCAGGTCGGTTACACACAAGGGGAAGCCTGGAAATTGATATTCTACTTTAAGGCACAGTGCAGATGGATCTATCAGACAATGGACACCCGAAAATTCAATTTGAATTTCAATTTGATTGAGATGATCTGTGAGCTCCCCTTGCACGGCCGTGAATCAGCACAGGGATCAGCAGTGCAGGACTGGGCTGAGTCAGAGCAGAATTGAACCCCTGTGCACTCTGTGTACGGGGGTAACTCTGCCTTTGGGTGCTGAGCAGCACCAGGATTTCATTCTCCTTCCCCTGCTGGAACCCTGGCCCTGGGCACGAGCCACGTCTGGGCAGGCTCCGTGTGTCACCTCCCACTGCCACGGGGAGCTGGGGACCAGCAGCCACAGGGTTTCAGCAGAAATGGAATTGATCTGTCTTTGGTCTCTTGGCGTCTGTAGCACCTCACAGTGTGGCACCAGCTGCCACGGCTGACCCAGGGGAAGCAGTTCCTTCTCCAGGCTGCAATTTTTATGGCTTTACTACATTATTTTTCAGATGCAGGTGGGAGTTTTGAAAGAAAAACTCCTGTAAAGTTTTTGAAAATCACTAGGAAAAGAGAGAAAAAAAAGCATTATTGTTATGATGAAACATAAAGAAACCGAGGAAGACATGGAAGATGACTCACCTTCTAAAATATACTTTGAAAACCGTAGCTGAGCCCCCAAGACTCTGGAAAAAAACTGAGTGAATCATTTCACCCCCCAGTGCACAGGTCAGGAGCTCTGCTTAAAAGGAAAGAAAAAGCCCTGTGATCATCTGTGCTGGTATTTCTGCCACAAACTGGTGCACAGAGCCAGCAAGCAAATGGTCCCTGTGTTTATTTGCCCTTTTAGGTTTTAGCACTGCTGTCTGCAAATCCCCAGTGCAGCCTAAAAGAAAAAACGAACAGAAAAGGCACAGGCTCCTGGAGAGAAATTAATGGGAAATGGTATTTGTTGGTTACAAGTCATTGCATCACCTCTTCCATGTTGTGTTCGGGCATTTTTGAAAATAAATTTGGGGTTTTGGTCCTGTACTCTCAGCTCTGGGTCCGTGTGCAGCCGCTCCATCCTCCCAGGCTCTGTGGGCTGCTGGCTCTCTGTGCCTCTGCCCTGACTGAGGATGCTGGGGGAGAACTGCTGCCCCTCCATCCCTTCTTCACCGTTTGTGGGGGTGAACTCAGGCTGTGCTGGCATCTTGAGCCGTCATCTTCATCTTCCTCTTTGTCTTCTTCATCTTCATCTTCATCTTCATCTTCATCTTCCTCTTTTTCTTCTTCATCTTCGCCTCCAGGCGCCTTTGTGCCGGGCAGCAGCAAATGGAGCGTTTGCTTCCCAGTTGATCCTGGTGATGGTCTCTGTGTGCTCTGACCATCAGTAACAGCCTCTGGCTGCATCCGAGTCTTCCCTGATTGAGTGCTTGACCTCGACCCCGAGGCGAGGATTGAACTGTCCCTTTGATGTCTAAACGGAGGGACGGATGACTGGAGCTGTTTGCCCGGGGACACGGAGCTGCTCCAGGCGCTGCCATCTCCCCATGCTGTGGTTGGGGTCCCAGCCCCCTCCCCACCGTTTGGGGGGAGAAACGTGTGGGGATGTGGAATTTCTTTGCTAACCAACACCCTGCCTGGGGCGCCTCGGAAAAGCTTTGGCCAGGAGGTGCTCCCACCAAATTTTGACTACAGCGCAGAGTCACAGTTTCTGGTGAATTTACCAGGAAAAGTGTCACCAGAGATGTGCTGCTCCAGGAGGATGGCCCAGCCCTGACCCGCTTACCCTGCCACAGCAGGGATGGATGGATGGATGGATGGATGGATGGATGGATGGATGGATGGATGGATGGTCATGTCCGTGGGGTTGGACCAGTGGCCTCTTCCTGTGTTGGGCCATGGTTCTTTGTCCCCCATGAGGACCTGGGCAGCTCCAGCCTGTCCCAGCAGCCACAGTGCTGGGCTAACATGGGCCAACCCCTCACTTCTGTGCCAACAGCAACTCGGGCCCTTCCTCCATGAGCTGCTGCCACTCCCTCTTCGCTTTCACTGGTGCAAAAGGCCCCAGTGAGAAGGGAAACGCTTCGGATGCACATCATGTCTTTGGTTGCCCCATATTTATCAACAGTGAATAACAAACCATAATGACTGCACTTGTCTAATGACCATCATCACTAAAGAGAGAACATGGAGAACATGTGCAAATGAATCATTAATTACAGGCTTTTAAGTGCTATCCTCCTCACACAGATGTTCAGAAGGCGAGTTTCTGAGCAGAAAGGGAGAATCCCTCTTGCTTCTGCATTGTGGGGTTATTCTGGCAATAAATTCTTCCCTTCAGCACAAGTTGTTCCCAGTGTTCAGCCCTGGTGTCCCACTGGCAGCTGCTGCCTCCCTGGGTGCTTCAGCCTCCCCACCCATGTTCCTTCTGCATTCCTCCACACACCCATCAGTCCCTCCACGACCTATCAGGGACGTGTCCACAAAGAAAAATATAAAATCACAGCCCGTTCTTCCAGACTTTGAAGGGAATTTCTGAAAATTGGAATTTCCCCTGTTATCTACGAGAGACAAACCCTGGTGTCGCAGAGTCGCATCCTCAGCGCGATGCAAAACGGGTCTTTGATGTTGCCAAGTGCCTCTGACATCCAGCAGGGGAGCATTTATTTGTTTAAAACGTTGTTCCAGATAAAAAACTGATAACTCTGCTGAGAGCCAAGTCACGCCCATAATAATAAAATAACCATTTGCCTTTAAAGATAAGCCCTTCCAGACTTCCGGGCCTGTTTGACTTTGATTGAACCGGTCACAGTTTCTGGCTGTTGGCTACACCATGCATGGCCCACCTTGTCTAATTAAATGAAGGAGAAGTATTTCCAGGTTCCTCTCTGGTCACTTGGAACTATTCTTGGAAGAGTTTTCATCACGTTTTTGGAGCAGCGACGTTGTCATTGTCATGCAAACAGCACAAGGCAAAGAGCACGGGGAAGGCTCTGCCAAAAGCCCATTTCTGTTGTAATTTCTGCCATCTGTTGTTTTACTGGCAATTCTCATGGGGAGGTTGTATCTGTATTATCAATTCCCCAGGGATTTTAGCCAATATATCTGACGTGAGAAACATGGAAGGAAGTGTTTCCTTACCTTAAGGCAGCTGTTTGGCAGGACGAGCTTCTCATCTTCTGCACTCATTAATTTCTGCTCAGCCCTGATGAAATACAGGCTGTTTAGTGCAAACCTGTGCAGGGAGTTGCTTTACACTGACTGGCCTCTTTGGGGAAGGAAATTGGTCCAAGTGGCCAAATTTGTGACCACTCCAAACCTGTGGAGCATCTGCAAGGGCTTTTTTGCCCTGCTCAGCCTCCCCGTGAGCACCAGGCTGCTGTTGTCTTGTCTTCGTTTGTGATGGCTTTGCCAAGGCAAGGGTGAAATCTGGTTCCCCGAGTGAGTTTTCACCCAGAGAAATGAAATTCGTACATGCTTAAACATTAATGTCAGCCAGCGAAGAGTTTCTGCTTATGTGGGAGGGGAGGGAATTGATCCAGGCAGTGGAAATTCTGCCTCCCGTTGTCTCTGGGAGACGTCTATCATTTGTCATTGGAATTTAATAAAACAAGATGGTGAGATGGCCAAGTGCTCAAAAGCTTCAGGAGTAATGGGTTTGAATTATGATAATAGCCCCCAAGGCAGATGACGAATAATTTATGATCCCCTAAGTATGGCCAAAAAAAATGTTTGCTCCATCCACCGAATCTCTGATCTGATTTTCCCTTTGAGAAATGTCTCCGGTGCTGTGGACAGAGCTGCTGTGGAGTAAAATCACCAGACTGGAAAGACTCAAGTACTTCTGAGCTTAGACAGTATTTTTAAACCGAAAAGACAACGGCAATAAAGCAGGGAGGAGCTGAGAGCACTTTGTCTTCACAGCACACGCAGATACTGCTTTTTTTCCCGTTTTTTTTTTTTTTTTTGTGAGGAATCCTCACCACTGGGAATTGATTTACAAAGCAATAAAGCAAATTGTTCAGTAATTCCTCCTGAGCGGTTAAACACGGGCGTTGTAAGGGTTGGAACTTGTAGAGCAGAGGAGAACACGGCGGGGCAGTGTTGGGGAGGGATGGGATGGGATGGGATGGGATGGGATGGGATGGGTGGGATGGGATGGGATGGGATGGGATGGGATGGGACGGGATGGGAATACTGAGGAAGAGGAGATGGACAACACAATGCAGGGTTGGGAATAACCCCAGATAATCTCTCCTGTTTGCTTCACTTGCTCTCTCTTCTGTCCCCCAGTGGCACGGCCGGGCCGCGAGCTTCGACAGCCAGGGCTCCTGTCCCTCTCCCAAACCACCCCCCACACCATGATGCGGAGCAGGGAGAGGAAAATGGGACTAAACCAAGTAATTTTTGCACTTGGCCTTCAGTCTCAGTGGTTGCTGAGGGGCGGTGGCAGCAGCGGGACTTTCCGGTCTAGTTGTTCCTGCGTAAGTAAAGGTAGAAACCCGTTTTGTGGTCAAATATGTTTTTGTCTAATATGACTCCCAAGGTGATGTTATTTTTGTGGCTTTTGCTGTACGGATCTGTTTCCAGAGGGAGAAGGCGGACTGAGACGTGTGCTGGGAGTCTGGTCTGTAAAATAACGTGTAAAATAGTTTCTAGTGTGTGCCAAGGCTGGAAAGGAGGAGGTGTCTGCAGAGAGCAGAGGTGGCCGGGGCAGGGGACAGCGGCCACTGGGAAAGCCGTGGCAGAAGGTGGGAGAGACTCTTCCAAGCCGCCGGCAGCTCCGTCCTCGTGGCCAGCCCCAGCCCTGCAGAGCATTCCCGGGTTTCCTGTTCATGTAGAGGTGTCCATGAGCTCTTAGAAGTTTGTGCAGTGTGTACCCCATAATTCCTTTTGTCATATATAAAAAAATGCTGTTGATTCCTCAGGAGGGAAGCCCTGGGTTTTTTCCCCTGTATCTGAAGTCTCCCCAGAGCTATTTGCATGAACAGTTTCTTCAGCCCTCTTTGTAGCTGCTGCTCATCCCCCAGGACATCCCCGTGTTATCTGGAGCAGAGGGAACGGCCTTGCCACAGGTGGGATTCAGAAAAAAAAGGGGGAAGATGTTACAGAAATGGGTGACACCCCTGCATGACCACTGGATCTCTATTTCTTATCTCATCCAAGTAATAAAGGGTGACCCAAGGGGGAAAGGGAAACACAGACACATGAGCGATGCTAAAAAAAGCTTCCAAACTTTTTTCTCAAGACTGTCAGTACTTCCTTAAAGAATAAAGTTTCTCAGCCCAAGCCCTGAAGGAAGGTCAAGTTCTAGGAAAAAAAAAAAAATGAAGCTTTGCTGGTTCCTTGGCTGCAGAGGCCAAGAATGAAGTTAGAACATCCCAAGTACTGGCTTTGCAGCTAAATCAGCTGATCTTTATCAGCCAGCTGTGGATTTTGGACACTTTCTCATCACAGATTTTTCTCTGAGTCAAGAAGTGCATTTAGTGCCGTTTATTCCACCCTAATTAAATCAAGCAAAAGCAAATATTTTGGTTTCGAGGTAGAATTTGCGAGCGAGGCAGCCGGTTCTCCTCCCCTCAGGTCAGCAGGACTGTGCTCATCAGCCACAATCCTCAGGTCAACTTCAGCTTCCATTTTCCCAAATGTCACCGCGTCACCCCCGGCTGCACATCACGGCTGGCAGAGAGGGGTGCTTGCATTGCTCCTGGGTGAGATGAATCCTTTGTTCAGTGAAGGGTAAATACATCATTCCTCATCACACCTTGTGTCTTAATTCTCTTTATGTGCCACATGCTATAGAAGCAGAAACTCAATAAAATTATTTTGTTTGTAAGTGCTGCCCTGTCTGGTGAAATATTTCCTCCTGTGGAAGCAGTAATTGTGTGTTGTGCGGTGCTGGATGGGTGCAGTGATCACAGTGGGAGCCATAAAATGTGATAACGACAGAGCCTGGCACCGCGTGGGGCTGGGCAAGGGCAGACGGTGTCACTTGGAGCAGACCTCAGCTCTGCAGCTCCTGGTAGGGCTGGGACAGCCACACCATCCCCCGGGGAGCAGCTGAGCACCAGTTGCGGCAGCAAAAAGTGCATTTCAAGCACACTGCAACAAAAAAAGTGCTAAAACTGCTAAATTAGTTCCCCAGCACAGAGCGTTCTGTGGGCTTCTGCTGAGGAACAAGGGGAGCACAACCTTTCTGAGACCCTCATCCTTTCTGGGAATGTCCCACGTCTTATGGGGAGGAGTTTCTGACCATTAAAACTGATTGACTGGGTGGGGCAAACACTGGCCCCGAGCCCCTGGACCTTTGCCTGAGCTGGGGGAGCCTCAGGGGAGCAGGGCACTGGCGGTGCCTCTGGCAGGCTGGCAAACCAAAGGGCAAGACGTCCCCAGAAGAAGCCACAGCAGTCCCAGCTGATGGCACTTGACAATCATTAATTGCACCAACCCACTCAAATCCTTTTCTTCTCTAATCCAGGCTTTTTGGGTTTTGGCATCCTCTGTATAATCTCCATCTTTTATCCATTCCCCTTGTTATCGAGGATTTAGTCAAAACATACGTGGGGTTTGACACAAAGCTGCTATTTTTAATCCTTGCTTCACACAGATAATCAATTTCCACTCAATACTGGCTGTCACTCGCATTGCTGGAAAGCTGGCTCTCACATTAGTGAATACCACCCCCGCCTGGGTGGCACAGCCCCCCCTACATTTATATTTGAAATGCTGAGGTTTTGCCACATCCCTCAGCCCCGGGGCAATCAGCCCCTTGTGTGGCGCAGCCACGGCGGGGATTGGTCACGCTCACGGAGAGCTCCACGTACCAGGGCAAACAGTTCCCTTCCACCCAGGGAGGGGTTAGAGCTCTGGGAAGGAGCTGAGCCTGGCACAAGCGCCATCCCAAGATTTGTTGACTTGTTTTCTTGCTCCTCACTCGCTGCTCTCAACCCTGCAATAGCAACTCATAGAGAAATTTCAATTATTTCCAAGCAAAATAAGGAGGGTCACCCCAGGGCCACGTCCCACAGGAGGGCTGGGCATCCTGGGGCTCCTTTGAAACTCGCTGTAAAGGGGAGGATGCTGCTGCAAGCAGCCACAAATGACCAGTCTGTTTTATTGAGTACTGCAAGCAAAATAAACACGCAGAGCATTCCCAGACCTTCCTTTCATTTTTTTCCTTCTTTCTCTTCAGTTTTAGCCTCACAGTCTCCAATTTCATCAACAACTGACTGGCTGCAGGGAGGGTAGGGGATGCTGGAGGGAGGGTGGCCATGTAGTGATGGTTGGTTTAATCTGGGGACTTGGGGACAAGGGAAATCCCACGGGTCCGGCTCGCTGCGAGGGATCAGAGGGCTGGGAACTGTCCCAGCCTTGCGCCCTCCCACCAGCTTGAGAACAAAATAAGTTGTATCTGAGAAAAAAGTGGAAAACATCCAGTGGGAAGTGAGTTTCAGACATGGAATCCCAGAGTGGTTTGGGTTGGAAGGGACATTAAAACCCAGTTCCAACCTCTGCCATGGCAGGGACACCTTCCACTATCCCAGGGTGCTCCAAGCCCCATCCAACCTGGCCTTGGGCACTTCCAGGGATCCAGGGGCAGCCACAGCTTCTCTGGGCACCCTGTGCCAGGGCCTCCCCACCCTCACAGGGAGGAATTTCTTCCCAATATCCAGCCAGGGTGATATTCTCCAACACTGGCTTCCCACTGATCACATTATTGTGTGATGGGGTTTTTCTTCATACATCAGCAACACATTTGTTTGGCAAAGTGAAGAATCTTGTCATAACAATTTATATTTAGTCTCCAAATGTGGCCTTTAATTGCTAATTACAGAATGCTACTCACAGGTTGGCAAATCACACACACTAAAAAAAAAAAAGGCCAGTGAGGAAGAAAACAACTGGGGGTTTATAAGGGTTTAAGAAATAAACAAACATGGTCTTTAATTATCTTAGGGGAGAAAATAGCAACTGAGACATAAATGTAGCCTTGGTCCCGATGTGTGTGTCACACAAGCAAGGCTGGCTCCGTTCCCCACGGCTGGGAATCCCTTTTATATGACAAGTTTTGGGGAACAAGAGTGGCAAACCCCAGCTGGATGCCAGGAGCTGGAGGGAGGGACTGACAGATGGGGGTTCTGGGAGTCTGAACCACAAACCCGGCCCTGTGCAGCTTCATGGGATGCTGGAAGCAGCAGAGAGGGCAGTGCAGGGACACACAGAACATTCCTGCGTCTCACAGCAATTGCTGCCACACCGAAGGGTGACTCAGTGGTGACAGACACGGGTTTGTGGGCTCAGGGCAACTCCAGCTGCCCTGCCCCCTCCCTGGGCCCGGCTCTCTGGCAGGAGCAGCTTTGCGTGCTTTGATTTCAATTTTATTCTATTTCTTCCCAAACCTTTTATTTATACATAATTCTTGATTAGCCTGTAAAGTGCATTCAGTCAATGGGCTCAGTCCCAAACACATCCCAGCTCTCCTTCAGTCTTTAGTTCAAGCAATGTCAGTCCAGATAATTTTATCTTTGCCTGCAAGATAACAAATTAGACAGAAAATTATATATAGCTCATTGGAGAAAATTACAGTCCTGATCCTCGAGATCCTGATCTCAGTCGTCTGTTTGTTCTTCACTTTTACTACTTCTGTTGTTTGCCCTCCTAATCGTGTCTCTAATTAGGTAGCCCCAGACTTCTCAATCTCATTTTGCCAGAGGTTCTCTCCCCCAGGGCCCTCATTGTTCTCCCTGCCATTACGATTATCCATCAGTGCAGTTGTGCACTTATTTAAATGCCGGGTCAGGGATCTCATCTCTGCCTCTAATGCCTCACGCAAGGATGTTCTCCCTGCACTGCAAACCCTGCCTGTCATTCCCAGGGATGAGCAAACCCGGGGGGCATGGGGGGCTGGGATGCTCATCCCAGCACTGGATATCCCAGGAACCTGGGTTACCCCTGCCCGGTGCAGGAGATGCCTGCTGGATTAGGACGAGGGGGAATGGTTTTAAACTGAAGGAGGGTGGATTTAGTTTAGATGTTAGGAAGGAATTCTTGGCTGTGAGGGTGGGGAGGCCCTGGCACAGGGTGCCCAGAGAAGCTGTGGCTGCCCCTGGATCCCTGGAAGTGTCCAAGGCCAGGTTGGACGGGGCTTGGAGCAGCCTGGGGCAGTGGAAGGTGTCAGGGTTGGGGCTGGATGAGCTTTAATGTCCCTTCCCACCCAAACCATCCCGCAGTTCCGTGATTCGTTTGGCAATGAGCTGGTGCAGTTTGCTCCACTCCAAAATCCGCATTGACAAGAAGCCAGAGCTGCAGGTGATCCTGGGAGAAGTGGAATTTGTCTCCTCTTTGCAGATGCACAGGCTTGGATATTCTGGATTTCTGTCCAAGAGCCAGAGGCATCCCAGGAGCTCTGCCTGGCTCCCAAACCCCTGCAGCAGCAATGCTACTTAAATGTACAAGAAATGTAAATTTTTTCTGGGCTTTTCCCAAGGATAATTTGTAATTACATTTTACAGCTTTATATAGATATAAATATATATATATATATATGACAGTGCGTTAGTCATGCAAATATAATTACATATCTTACGTTTCCATGTCATTTTTAATTAAAAACATGGCATTTAAAGCACGTATATTTCAAAAATCCGGTATAGACTTCTATTAAGAATGCAGTTCGTTAAAGCTAGTAAAGTACCTGGATGGGTCAGGACCAACCCAGAGCCTGCTCCGTTGCCGTGGGAACAGCCGGCATCAAAGCCGGGAGCAGCCGCGGTAACCTGCGGCACCCGAAATAACAGGGAAAATGCGATTAGGGGACAAATCCACCCCGAATCCCAGCAGCATTTTCCCGGCTGCGGTGCCAGATGTGGCAGATCTGTGCCAGATCCCCGTTCCCCGGGGCTGGAGGAGCTGTCGGGAGCGGGGATTCCAATGCTGGACCCCCAAGGGCATCCCACGGGAACGCGATGTGGGGCAGCCTGGGGGGAATTTGGACACAGGGCAGGGAAGCATCGCAGAGCCACGCGGAGGATGGGGAGCGCCACCCAGCCATCCAATTCTCATATGCAAATACTTTTCTGGCTCGTTAATTGCTTCCAAAGTGGAAGATTTCTCCTAATCTCCCATTAGCAGCTGCACATCCCTCTCCATTTCAAATTGCCGTGGTTGAGGGTTTGTGGCTGTCGGCAGGGACAGAGTGGAGGAGCGGTAATTTTTTAATTAAGTCGCTTTGCCGGCGCTCCTCTCGGGTGGCTGAGAGAAACGAGGGAGGATTTTGCTCATCGCTCTGCTGATTTCCTGGAGCCCACGCTGCCCATCCCTCCGGGGATGCCCCACCAGCTCTCCCCGTCCCAGTTCAGCTCTGTACCAGCCCAGCACGGACACTGGTCCTCCCACGGGACCATTCCCTGCCACAGGAGCGGTCCTGGGCAGGGTGAAAAGCCCCTGAGCACCTCTGCTCCAAAGGCAGCTGCGCCGGGAGCAGCTCCGGGCACGGCTCCCACCTCCCGGAGATGATTTCCTGTGGTTTTTCTGGGATGTGATGGTCACAGAAAGCGGGAGCACCTTCCCGCCTGTTGCACAACCTCGGCTCTGTCTACTGAGCCTCTGATCGCTGCCCTCTGTGTCCTCACGGAGCTGCCCCCACCACAGGGATGCACCAGCTGCTCCTCGTGTGCCTAGGGAATTCTCCCCTCCTTCCTCAGGCCAGCAGGATCTGAGGAAGCATCAGGAGGCACCGGGGAGCATCCCTCGGATGTGGAGGAGTCTCCTCTTCAGGCTGCTCACTGGGAGCACCTGGGGTGCCTCGGGACTGGTCAAGTGGCACCCTGGGAGTGCAGACCCAGCTGTGTTGGGTTCTCCAGACAAAAGGGATGGTGCTGGCGTGGATCAGGACCTTTCCAAGCTCATCCCTCCGGGGCGATGCTACCCATGAGGGCTGTGCTTCCCTGGGGTTCTTGGATGCTGCTGCCATTCCCAAAACAAAAGCTCCTGGCAGCAGGAATGGAGCTGATGATGCAATTAAAATAATTATTTCCTAAACCTGCATGTCCCTCCAAGCCTCTGGAAGTGGCTCTTGCAGTGAAGAGGAGGATGGAAGAGCGGGCTCAGAGCTGCCTGGTTTGCCAGCACGCAGCTGAGCGTGCGAGGGGATGATGACACTACACCCCAGCTGTGCAAAATTTCATGGGATTTATTGGTACTGATGTCTCTTGATTAAATTATACATCTTTCTTCATTTATTCTCTAACAAGCTGAACATTTCAATTTCCGAGGCAAGCCCGGGTCGGGAACGGGAGGAGGTGGCAGCTGACACTGATATTGGAGGGGCTCAGTTGGAGAGGAATGCTTCTCATTTAAACCCCCGATTTCCTGAAAACCTCCACTCGGGGGAGAATCGACAATTCTGAGCCGAGCTGAGAGCTGCAATCTCCTGCAGCAGCCACTCACAAAGCCAAGCGTGGCTCCACGGCCTGTGTGGTGCCAAGGATCCCCCAGGCTGCGAGGCTTGGAGCAATTTTAGGTTAAAAGGGAATCACAGAATCATGGAATGCTTTGGGTTGGAAGGGACTTTCAAGATTATCCAGTTCCAGCCCCTCTGCCACAGGCAGGGAATCAGACCTTTAATTTCTCCTCCCCTGAGCAAACCCATGGAAGTGCTAATCTTTGCATTATTTTCATTTACAAGGGTTAGGGGATAATTTAGGAGAAATCCATTTAGCTGAGCAATTAGCGAGTCAATAACACACTCCTGCATTTTATTAGAAATAGAAAAATTGATAATTTCTGTTTGTTTTGACCCTACCTCTGCAGTAATGGCAGCAATTTTCCGGGATAATCCCAGTTACCATGGTTATATCTCCCTCCAGGTCCTTGGCCACCTGCAGCAGGAGGACACAGGAGCATGGGCAGAGCCAGGGCTGCTGTGTTTGGGGGGGAACTGCTCCAGCGCCCCCCCAAATTCTGCATCCTGGTGTCACTCCAGCCTCCCCTGCCCTGCCTGCACCACTCATCCTTCCCGAGCCAGCAGATGGAAAGTCAGGAGGGCTGGGAACCCCAAATTTGCTGCTTCATCCCAGCTGGGGATGAGGAATTCGGGGGCAAAGAGACAAAAAATCTCTCCCCAGTACTTACTGGAGCTGACTCACGATCCCTGAGCTGCAGCACTGGGAAAGAGACCCCAGCCCTCCTTTCCCAGGGAGAGTCACTTCACCCCTCAGCACTTTTGCCTCAGGAAGAGGGATTAAAGAAGAAAATTCAGATCTATTCCAAAAAGGCACCAGGGAGCTGATTTTGAGAGGCAAGAAATTAAAGAACTGCTTAGCTGAATAGCTGAGCTGGTATTTTTCTGTCCTTGGGAAACAACTTGGATATAATAGCATTAGTAATAATAACACCCCAAAGAAAATCCTGGTGAAATCGAGTGCAGGATGTGTGAAATCCCCGGGATGGGACGAGCTGCCGCCGTGGGTCTTCCTCGTGTCAGCAAAATCTCTCCTGGGTGGGATGGAGACACATTACCACAAACTGGAGCAGCTCAAGGAAAATAATCCATCTTGATCAAAGAACCGAAATAGCAGAAAAATCTGTTGGTAAATGGAACTGTCCAGAAAATATTGAAACTTGGTGCGTCACAAGCCACCGCTCCTCCGGCAGGGCTGTGAGCCCCCAGTTTGAAGACTTTATTTAATTTCCAGAGGGAAGGAAGGAGTAGACAATGCTGGGAAGGATGAGAGGAGCCTGGGCATCCCCAGGCTGGCTGGGGCAGGGGGGACCCAGCTCCCCGGGGACCCCATCATTCTGCAAAATTCATCCTCTAAAAAGAGATTTCAGTTTCTGTCCCTTCCTTTGGGAAGATGCAGCACATCTCTGCCGAAGGAGGAGGGCAGCGCAGGGGGCGTGAGTGCTCTGGAGGGTTCGGGGGCTGGGGAGGGATGAGGGGAGCTCTGTGCCATGGAGGATTTGGCAGGAGCTGGGTTTGGTGCCTGAGGAGGAAAAGTGGGGCTGGGGGACGTGGGGACAGGCTGGGCCCAGCTGGGGAACAACGTGCTCGTCCCCAAATCTCAGCAGCAGCACCAGCATCTCCCCCAGGCAGAAATGGCTCTGAATGAGGGGACCCCCAGGGCTCTGCCCCTGCCAGGCTGAGCACCCCTGGCCAGGCCAGCTCCAGGCGAGGGGCACACGTGCCAGGAAAGCCTCCCCTGGCACCCCACAGCTCCTGTCCCTGCACCCAGAGCCCTCCTGTCCCCAAAGCCACCAAGTGCTTTGCAGGCCCCTGAGCTCCCTGACAGTGCCAAAACCAGAAATAACAGAGCTGGGCTGGAGCACACATCCCAAATCCCCGTTACCCATCGAGACCCAACGTTTAGAGGGATGCTTCCCGTGTCAGGAAGCGCTTTGGGTGAATTTGGTTTTACTTCTTCTACACTTCCATTAGGAAATGCCGATGACAATGAGGGAGGTGCTGCCCCTCCTTGTCCTTCTTGGCACATCCGAGCTCATCCCGAGCCCCGGGGTCCTCCCAGCCCTGCTGTCAGTCCCTGGGGGGAGATTTGCTGCCTCTCTTTGCTGCCTCCCGACTCATGTGTGATGAGTTCCACCTCAGCCAGATGTTCCGTGGGCAGGAGAACCTATTCGAAGTTAAAAGCCAGTGATTAAGAGTTGCCAACCAGCCATTAAGAAAGTATTAAATGGAGAATTATCCCCCTCTTTCTGTTTCAGTACAATGGGAGCTTCATAATGCACTTGTTTAAGTTGCCTGGTTTTAATTTTAGTTCCGTGTTTCTAATAGGACACGCAGAGCCATTTCACTTTATCAATAGCTCCTGTGAGCTGGAAAAGAGTCAGGGAGGGGAATAAAGTCAATATCCTTGAGAATTAGACAAAGGAGAAAAAATTAGCCCAAAGATCTCAGTTTCTCTTTCCCACTGATAACACAACTTCTCAATTTACTTGACCAGATTGCCTCGCAAAGAGGAGTGTTTTTCTAGAGGAGCAGAGATGAAAGGGATTATGACTTATAGAGGCTTTTCTTTAAAGAGATAAAGTATTTGGCAATTAGAGCACAAGGAGCTGCAGACTCCCAGGGAAGGCTGGAGCGGCCCCATTTTCATATTTTCCACTAACCCCTCCTTCTGGAAAGGAAGAGCCCACTGCCCCTGCCCAGGGCTGGGTATGGGGCCGCCTCCTGCTGCAGCCCTGGAAGGGGAAACAGGAACAATCCCGGCCCCAGAGCCACCTCCACTGGGGGCTGAACGGGACCAGAGGCAGGGGAATGAAGGAATGAAGGTTTTTCACAGCCTTCTGTGGGGAAGAGGGTCCGGCTGTCCATGTCTGCTCCAGGTAACCCGCACAGGACCAAACTGGAAGAATGGGGAGTCTCTGCCACTGGTGACCTTGAGTCAGGGCTGAATTTTCCTGAAGCTCTGTCAGTCCAGCAGGAATGTCTGGGAGGGCAGAGGCAGGGTAGCCAGGGCGTCCAGCAGGAATGTCTGGGAGGGCAGAGGCAGGGCAGCCAGGGCTGGGGCAGTGCGGGGCAACGGGGAGCAGCCACAAAAATCCCCCTCCACACAGCACAGAGGGACCCGAGGCAGCCCTGCCAGGGTCCCTGCATCCCGATGGGGTCCTGCATCCAAGCCAGAATCCCTGCATCCCATCGTGGTCCCTGCATCCCACCAGGGTCCCTGCATCCTGCTGGAAGTCCCTGCATCCTTCTGGGGTCCCTGCATCCCACCAGGAATTCCTGGGTCCCACCAAGGGAGCCCCAGGCCACCCCATGGGCAGGGCTGGAGGTGCTGCTGCTCCCACTGGGGGTCCTGGCTGGGGCCAGACAGTGCCAGGGTGGCTGGTGGGGACACCAAGGGCTCTGACAACAACTCCCCCAGGTATGGCACAACCTTTGCTTTCTCCTAATCAGGTCAATAAATATTTAAGCAAGAAAGGGAAGGAATCGATAGCCCCGGCAGGAGATGATGAGTTCTGGCAGCTGCAGGTGGCACAGCCACCCCCGTGGGGGTGGGGGGTGTCCATCCCATGGCAAACAGGAACCTGTGTCCCTGCTGCTCCTCCCTTCCATGAGTGACCGCTCTCCTGTGGGGTATCTGGCAGGAGAGTCACCCAGACAGGTCTGTCTGAGGTCCCTCACACTCCTCCGTGGCACTGGGGGATGGCAGCGGCTCAGCTCCAGCAGGATGAGAAGGGTGACCCCATTCTGGAGGCAGCTTGGGGACAATCTCTGCTCTCTGTGACAGGGACAGCACCTGAGGGAGCAGCTGGAGCTGTGCCAAGGGAGTTTAGGTTGGGGATCAGGGAAAGGTTCCTCCCCCAGAGGGTGCTGGGCACTGCCCAGGCTCCCCAGGGAATGGGCACGGCCCCGAGGCTGCCAGAGCTCCAGGAGCGTTTGGACAGCGCTCCCAGGGATGCCCAGGGTGGGATTGCTGGGGTGTCTGTGCAGGGCCAGGGGTTGGACTGGATGATCCCTGTGGGTCCCTTCCAGCTCAGGATATTCCCTGCTTCTCTGACTGTGGCAGTTCTGGGTCTGTTTGATGCTTCTCTGACCTGCACAGGGTGGGATTCTCGTATGTCCCTATGGGACATTCCCTGATTCCATGAGCTGGGAGCGCTCGGAGCACTGAGGGTCCTGGTCCCCAGCCCCGTGTCACAATGTGCCTCCAGCCAGCTCAGAGCTGAACCACCCCTCATGATCAAACATGGCTTTTGTCTCAGTGTTTGTCAGCAGATGGAGATAAGGCTGTTCCATGTTACGGGAATTATTCCGAGGATTAATTAGCTGATGCTTCCTGAAGTACTTTGAAGATGTGGAGTGTGAGGTAAGTGCTGTGCTCTAGGAGCCCACCGGGCACTGCAGTTATTTTGTTCATTTTACTCTTCCCCTCCAAAGTGTTTGTACAAAAATAATTCCACAGGAGCTCGTGGGGCTCTGATCGTCCTGGTTTAGTGAGGGGCATCTCTGCCCACGGTCCTCGGCACAGGGAGGACGTGGAGCTGCTGGAGTGAGGCCAGAGGAGGCCACGGGGCTGCTCCAAGGGCTGGGGCCTCTCTGGAGCCAGGCTGGGAGAGCCGGGGGCGCTCACCTGGAGAGGAGAAGGCTCCAGGTGTCACAGGGAAGTGCAGGTCTGATTGTGCAGGACTTGTTCCAGGCTACAAGATGGTTTCTGGTGCAGAATCACTGCCGCCCCATCAATTTTAATTCAAGCTGGAGAAATCATCGGTGTAATTATTTACTACTGTGAGATTTCTGAAAATTATATTTCTGTTACCGCCGTTATTGATCTTGAAAAGGGCCATAAATTAACTTGACAGTTCACAGAGTCCTTCACACTTGGATAGTTTCTCCGCTTGACTTGCACTGTGTGTTGAACTTTCAGCACCAGCCAATTACAGTCGTTCAAAGCGTGTATTGGAAGGTTTTTCTTATGCAACCAATTTGATTATAATACCAAAGAGCTTGAGGCAAATACCAAGTGCCCTCCATGTCTCAGGGCAGCTTGGCTGGAGCCAGGCGTGGGGGGGGTGCTGGACGGGCTTTAGGCTGGCACGGGGGTGGCACGGCCACGCCACAGCCCCTGGAGAGCAGGTGGCCGTGGGGGCCCCTCAGGTGCTTGGCAGTGGTGCTCCCCATGGGGCTGGCACCTCCCTGGGGTGCCCAGGGTCCAGCTCCTGGCCTCCCATCCCAGAGGCAGCCTGGCACTGGCACCAGCAGGATGCAACCCTCACCCCGCCAGCCCGGCCCATGGCCTCAGTGCCTGTCCCCAGAGCCGACCTCTGACGGGAAAAAGGGACGCTCACGGCACTGAAACATCTCCTAATCCAGCCGCCGTGCTCTCAGGATGTGGTGACGGGAACAAATCACAGCAATCCTGGGTCTCCAGGGGGCCCAGGGACAGAAATGAGCCCAGTCCTGCACCCTGCAGGGGTGTGGGGTGGGCGAGGGCACGAGGGGCAGGCTCTGCTGGGGCAGGAAGGACACGGCCGGCTGGATACGTGGGGCTGTCCCCAGCCCCCGAGGAGCTCCCAGCACCTGCCCTGTTCCCTCTGGGGCTGCTCTGTGCAGGAACTCAGCGCCAGGGGAAGAGGGAAGGGAAGGGGATGGGGGAACCCGGGGCCTTACATAAGATGGAGATCCTGCGGCTGCAGGGGGAAGTCGCCCGTGCTTCGTGAGGAACAAACTCAGCAAATCAGCAACATCTGGGGCCTGCTGGCTGGGGCGCCGCCCCGGCATGGGAGGGAAATCTCCTCTTGTCCTCCCAGATCAAGGGATTTTGCTGTTTGCTCACAGTGTTGCCCATGTAAAACGAGCGGGCCCTGACCAGCAGCCTGCCCAAAGCCTCAGCTTCAGTCTCTGCCCTAAGCCCTTCCAAAACCCTCCCCCAAAGCCCCCAGCATAAACCCCTGCCCTAAGCCCCAGGCCAGCCCCCCTGTCCCACCCAAGGCACCCACCCGAGGCCTGTCTGTGCTCACTGCTCCGAGCCCCTCCCCACCCTTGGGAAGTGTCTTTTGGGGTGTCCCAGGGCAATGTGGAGCTCCGGGCTCTGGCAGCCCTGCCCAGCGCCCCACGCTCCCCCAGGCAGGTGGCTGCACTTCGCTGCGTAGTATTTATTCATTATATCAGAAAAGAAAACCTCATTAAATTAGTCCAGGACTCTGCAGGGTGCTCCCAGGCAGGGACACCCGGTGCCGGGGGGCGGCTGGGGCGGGGGTCCAGCATTTCCTCATTTCACAGTGATGGGAGAAGGGGCAGTGACGCCGTCCTGCGGGCTGGGCTGAGCAGCGCCGGGGGCCCCTCAGACCTCCAGCTTCTTCTTCATCTCCATGCGGTAAATGATCTGGTAGCCGTCGTCCCAGGCGTAGATCTGCCTCTCCCGGGGGTTGTACTTGAGGCTGGAGTGGGAGCCGTAGCGCTTGGGGAAGTAGACGAGGGAGGCGTCCTCGGGGGCCAGGGTGCCGCTGACGTCGAAGACGCACTGGACGCGGGCGCGGCTGGGCAGGCGCGTGTTGTACACCACGTGCAGCGCCCCGCACACCACGAACGCGCCCTCGGCGTTCTCCCGCGGGCACGGCGTGTCCCACATCTGCTCGATGTCCAGCGAGGCGGGGTCCAGCTTGGCCAGGCACATGTTCTTCTCGTCCTCCTTGGTGGCGTAGATGGCCCAGAGCCCCTCCTCGTCCGCCGACACCTCGATGTAGGTGGAGGGGGAGAGCCCAAAGACGGGGATCTGCTCCTCAGCCGGGAACACCGAGCTGTCCACCACCGTCTTGTTGGCCAGGTTGAACTTGATCACCTGGAAGGACAGGCCCTGCTGGCGGATGTAGTAGAGGTGCCCATTGTAGACGAGGTGCCCGGTGCCCACCCAGGGGTAGGGCAGCTTGATGCGGGCGGCCTTGCGGGTGGCAGAGAAGAGGGTGAACTCCCGCATGCGGGGGAAGACGTAAACCGTGTCGTTGGCGGTGCCGTCGAACACGTAGATCTTCTCCGAGCTCCCCGCGGCATCCTTGGTCCAGAGCCCCGAGGTGCTGCCGAAACGCTTCAGGATCTTCATGGCCCTGACGCTGGCGATGGTGTCACTGCAATCTGCGGGAGTGGGGCAGCCGTGACAGCCTGGGAATGCCCAGCCCTGCAGCGGGACTGCTGCTGCCCTCAACCTGTCCCACCCCAGCCCTCAGGCAACTGCCTTGAAAACTCACTGAAGGGGTTTAAGTGCACCCCTGGTGGCACTGAGAAGTCCCCTAGAGCCACGGGCAGGGGAGCCACCCTCACCCCAGCCCTGCCCCAGAGGCTTCGGAGGTGCACAGGGCTCCGGCCTGGGGCTCGGATGCAGCTCCCAGGCTGGGGGGGATGCAGGAGCTTGTGCCAGAGGCACCTGACACAGTGCCAGAGCCTGTGGCTGGGGGACACCTGGGCTGGGATGGGCTGGGAAGGGTCGGGGTAACCTCACACAGGACCATCCCCCCGGGAGCCACGGCAGCCCCTCACCTGTGAGCTTGGTGTACTTTTCATTCTTCCTCTGCTTGGCTGTGGCCACCTGCTTGTCCATCAGCGTCTCATCCACCTCCACGCAGGGCGGGGCGGGGTTCTGTGTCTCCAGGTAATCCACCTCCCTCTCCAGCCGGTCCACGCGCACGGCCGCGCTCTCGGCCTCCGCCCGCATCGCCTCCCGCTCCTTCTCGGCCGCCTCCAGCATCCCCAGCACCTGGTTCTTGAAGTCCCGCAGCTCCGTGGAGTAGCGGCTGCTCTGGTCGTGCCACTGTGAGATCCTCTCCTGGGGTGACCAAGGGGACACTGAGGTCTCCAAGCCTCACAGCCCATCAGTGGCAGCTGTCCCAGCCTGCCCAGGCTGTGGGAGCCCCCGGAGCCACACGGGGCTCGTGTCTCTGGGTCCCATCCCACCCCATTCCTGCTCCTGTGGTGCTCCCAAACCCATGATGCTCCTGTGTTGCTTCCGCGATGCTCCCAGACCCGTGATGCCCGTTCCTGCAATGCTCCCATGATGTTCCCACACCCACAATGTTCCTACTCTTCCATGACACTCCCAGACCCATGATGCCCCCATTCCCGTGTTGCCCCAGGTCCGCAATGCCCCCGCTCTCCCGTGACACCCCCATGATGCCCCCATGATGTTCCTGAACTCACAGTGCCCCCCACTCTCCCACGATGCTCCCAGATCCTTGATGCCCCCATTCCTGTGATGACCCCATGAAGCTCCCAGACCTGCAATGCCCCTGCTTTCCCATGATGTTCCCAGACCCGTGATGTTCCCACTCCTGTGGTGTCCCCACGGTCCTCCCAGACCCGCAATGCCCCCGCTCCCATGATCCGCCTGTCCCGCAGCGCTCCCGCACCCACCTTGCTCCCGTGCATCCTCGTGCTGGGCTGCGCAGGACCCTGGCGGGGGCTGCCAGGACACCCCAAACCCTGCTCCGTCCCCATCCCAGCTCCTCCTTACCCAGCCCCGCTCCCAGCCCCGCCGGCCTCCATGGAGAAGGGTTGGGAGCCCCGCCATGGGGCGATTCGGGGTGTGGGGCGGGTGTGGGGCCCTGCTCGGGGCTGTACCTCCAGGAGGGTGAGGCGCCGCTCCACGTACTCCATGAACTGCTGCTGCTGGGCGCGCAGGGCCGGGGCGAGGAGCGGCAGGAGCAGCAGGCAGCGCCAGGGCCCCATGGCCGGCAGCGAGAGCAGCCTCCAGCTCAGTGCTCAGGAATGCTCCGGCCTCCCCAGCCCTTATTGAATCCAGATGTGCAGAGGGAGGGGAGGCTGCTCCTTCCCCGCAGACCGGCCCCGGGCGCTTTAACCCCTTCGTGCCCCAGCAGTGCCCACCCAGCGCGGTGCCCCCGAGCCGCGGGGATGGGGCAGGAGCCTGGGGGGCTGGGTGGGGAGTGTGGGGCGCGGGGAGGGCCGCAGGAACCCTGGGCGAGAGAAGGACACGTCCTCATGAGCCACAGTGTGGGGACAGCCCGTGGGACAGCGAGGGCGCAGCCCTGGCTCCTTGTCCGCAGAGATGCCCAAGGCCAGCGGCCAACCTGAGCCTCGGCCATGTCCAGGTCTGGTGGAGGCAAAGCCAAACCAGCACCGTGGGCACCAGCCCCGAGCCCGTGTCCCCCCTGAGCTTGCGGCCCCTGGAGCCCGTGTCCCCCTCCCAAACCCTTGTCCCCCCTGTCCTGGCTGCTGAGCCGGCAGCTCCGGCCTGTCCCCTCCCTGCCTCCGGATCCCGCTGGGCAGAGCCAGCGGGGCCAGGGCTGGGACAGGGCGGGTTGGGCACTGCCCTCAGCGGGAGCTGCCCGGCCACTCGCCGGCCTTTGGAGCCGCTTGGCCGAGGTGGCCCAAGCGCTGGTGTGGGGCCACCTGGCAGCTCCCACGGCCCCGGGTCACCCAGGTGTGGTGTGATGGTGGGTGGATGGATGGATGGGTGGACGGACGGACGGCCGGACACTGCAGCTCCGTGCCCTGGATGCAGCCGGGCCGGGCGGTTCCGCGGCACCGGCGGCGGGCTCCTGGGCCACGGGCAGGGAGCGATCGGAGCCGGGGCCGATCGGAGCCGGGGCGAGTGTGCCACCTAGTGCCGCTGCAGCCGGGATCCGCATCCCAAATCCACATCCCGGCTCCGCATCCCAAATCCGCATCCCTCATCCACATCCCGCACCATCGATACCGCATGCTGGATATTCCCAAGCCCCTCTCCCACCCCCCTTAACAGACCGAGTGACCAAATGAATAGAGTACAGAAAATTAACCCTTTTTATTGATGCATTGCAATTGTTCTACATTTTTACCATATTATGTAGAAAATACTTAAAATACAAGCTACTTTGTAAAACCAAAGACAAACATTGAATCCAAAGATAAACTATGTTTTCACAATGGACCCTTCTCCCATATAGTTAGTATTAAATTTTTAAATATCTATTTCTTTTGTTAAAATGATTTTTACATACCCCCTAAGTACATCAGCAATACAAACATAGATCAGTAATTGTCAGAAACTACCTGTATCTAGCGGCTTGTAAAAAGGAAGAGCACAACCATAAAAGAAAGTTAAATTTTACACAGTAACTAGCATATCAAATACATTTAATAAAGTAGGAATTCCATTGCAATATCAAGGATTCAAGCAGAAATACTAACATTACATATAATGTACTGCTACATGTAGTGAGATAGATATAGTTCAAGCTGAATCTGAAATCACACATTATATAAAGTTTAGCAACAAACAACCATGTGGACATGCGGCACCATTCAGAAGTTTAAATAAAATTAAAAAAAAGAAAGCAGGGCTGTGCCAATCCTGTCATTTAGAAGCAATTTAGTTTCATGTACTAAAAGAAATTGCTGAGTCAGAGGTAAATTACTGCATCCCATCAATTAGGTGCTAAGCAGGAAAGCCTCAGGAGTTGCCTCTGCAGGGGCTATCACAGCTGCAAATACAGGTCAGGTAAGAGAAAACTGATTGAACAGCTCAAGAATCACACAGACAAACCTAGCTGGGACCACGGCTATCAAATATTCCAAAGGTGAATCCCAAACTAGTTGTAAAGAAAATTAAAGGATGCCAATTCCTATCCAGAGATAGCAGATTTCTCCCCAAAAATGTGTAGCGGGCTCTGACAATGAGGAGAGTCAATTCTTGAACCCAGTTTGAGGCTGGATATGCAAGGGAAGAAGGGATGTATCTCCTTAGAGCAGAACACAATACACCTAAACTGGGCATCATATACTGGGGCCAGACTGGGAGGCCCTGGCCCTGCTGGGGTGGGGTTTGCTGTGTATCACAGAGGAATTTTGGGGTACTGAAAGCTTGTTCCAAATGGAGCACGTTTGATTTTACCCACGTCGTTTCCATCTCATCCTCCTGGTTCCAGCACTTCTGGGAACTTGGGCAGTGGAGGAGATGACACCGTGCTTTGGGAATACATTTGATTGGGATTAATTGTGTTACAAGGTCTCTCAATGGACATTTTAAGCTGCTTTTTTTTAGGGGAAAATGGGCAAGTTCTCAAAATTATTAGCAGATTTTGCTAGAGGTCTTTTTTTTTTTCCTTTCCTGTTAGTGAAGTGTTTTCCATGAAGTCCTATTTGTGAAACAGGGAGTTGGAGCTTGGTTTGCCTTTCGGTGGAAAGGCACAACTCTGTACCCAAGAGGTATCTCAAGGCAAGTACTGAACACAAGCATTCTCAAAAAAAAGCAAGAAAGTGCCTACAGCAACAAACAGCATCGTTTGCAGCAACGATGTGGCATAGCAAGGTTGGTTTTCCGCACGCTCACGGAAGTGCTCCGACTACAAACACACTGAACATCAATGTGGGCTAATGCTACCGTCCAGTTCCACAGCCCTCCATCCCTCCCTCGGTCCAGCCGTCTCAGGCCAGTCCACCCTTCCTTCCAGCAGGAACGTGGGCTCGCAGAAATGACTTGGGTGTTTCTCGCCACGGCCCGCTCAGGACCGGCCTCCCTCCCGCTGGGACGGAACATAAACTGGGGTTCAAGGTTACCAAACCTCTTATTGCTGCAGTAACACGACCGCTCGAACCAGTTTATATCATCCTTTTGGACACGATACTTTATGTGTTAGATGAGAAATAATTCCTAGTACAAGGGACCCAAGAAAACAAAGCGTAGTCCAAAACCTGCACTGATTATCCAAAGTGAGTATTTCCTCTGAACACTAACCAGGGCTACAGCTGACAGACCTTCCCAACAACTCCACATTAGCAGTAGCATTATAAAACTTTTTAATGGTATTATGTGCTTTACAGCAGGCTCTCTTTGGTATAAATATTCTATCACCAAGCTAGCAATATTTTACACGACACGTCTGCTATTCCTGTGGGGGAAGGTAACGCCACACTAAACCTAATAAAAGTGATTGCACGTATTTAATCACTTCTGCAATATTAGACTAAACATTCCAATGCATTCCCAGCACTACCTTATTCGAAATGCACTGACAGACACTAACAGTACATGTGCCATTTCAAGGGAAAGCTTCAAGGGGACGTCGCTTCACTGGGAACAAGAACGGAGCTGGGATGAGAGCGGTGACAGGGAGAGGGCTCTGCACCATCCTGCTGCTCTGGCTGGGGAAAGCTGGGTGGGTGAATTGCTTCAATTCGACGGGGGCTTGCTGGTCCCTCGTAAGGCAAGCTCACTGTAAACTCTAGTCACACTACATCATCATTTAAGGCACTACAATAAGGGGACACACCAAACAACTCTTCATCACACATACCTGTGCAAAACAAATCCAAGGTATCCTTTCCTCTCGTGAAGCTCTACTCCTCTCTCAGTGCTACAGTGATGAGCTCTAACCATTGCATTATATCACATACATTCCAACATGAATCAAATCATTTTGGTTTAAATACAAAGGATACAACACTTCCATCCCCAGGAACGTTTAAGAATTAGACAAACACTAAGTACAGAGTTCAAGTATAATCACTACACATTTTGATTACAAAGACAGAACATTTGGGGTTAGCAGGAAGTTTTGCTTGTTATATTTTTCTAATCAATATGTACATATTTCATTTTCTGTAAAATATTAAAACACCACCAATACAAAACTTCTAAAATAGTTTTAAATTCAGTAATAAACTTTAAAATCTGGATTTTTTTTTTCCTTTTTTCTTTTTCTTTCTCTTTTTTTGTCTTGTTTTTTTCTTTTTTTTTTTTTGTGTTGCAATTCCTACATGCACGTACTGTTTACAAGTCTTGTTAAGAGCGCTTTAGAGTAGCTGCTGACATATCCAGGAGGATACGCTCACAGGAGTATAAAAAGCTGTACACATCAATACAGTGATGTTTCATTGTATTTCAAATTCTTCTCCCTCCTAAATGAATCACGTGAGGCAAAATATTAAGAAAAACAGAACAAAGCAAAGCCCTGTGCTTCTGTGAAGGAATCCAGCTCCATTATAGGGCCAGCATCTAATAAGCTGCAGAAACCAAATTTTAGAGCAATGCTGCACTTTTCACTCTCAGCTGGAGACAACAACAACACCCTGACAGAGCTGCTGAGCTCTGTCACACAGTGAGATCCTGAATACAGTTTGAACCACCTAGAAGAATTCTGCAACGAACACAACAAAAATTCAGCTGGGTTATGGAGAATTTTCGAGAAAACAAAGCAGACTCCAGGGTTTACAGGACTCCTGAAAGTATCGTGTTGCTGGTATAAGGCAGCTGCCTCTACCAGTCCTTAAACAAAGCAGAGGAGTAAACAAAACACCTTTGACAGAAACATATATGGAGATGTAATGGCTTTTGCAGAACCAGCAATTCATTAAAGACAAAGTGAATTAGAGAACAGATGTTAAAATAGTAAATCTGATTTTAAAACTGCCCCAGCAACGTAATGAGATAAACATGCACTACATTTTTAGTGGCAACGTGGATTTGTGCAAGCTGCTAAAATAGAATCTGCAAATCTTTTTAAGTTACACAAGTTAAAAAAGACATCAGGATCTGTCTTCCAAGACACTGATTTGACACCCCTTTTGATTAGCACAACAGAACAATTTTAAATAAATGTGACCATGAATTTTTTAAAAGCATCTATAAAAAGTAAGTAAAATTTTAAAAACTTAATTAGTGACCCTCGTACTGGTAACAAAGCATGCTGCTCAGTTAGTGACTGAACTCAACAGAGACATTTGGGAACAACATACAACCAGATCAGGGAGAAACACGAACCAGGCAGTCATTCCCAGGCAAAGGTTCACCTGAAATCCTTCTCCAACCTCTCAGGCCCATCGCAGGACAGTGCTTCACCGGGAACTACAAGTAGGAGTACTGGTTGATCTTGGTGGGGCTCAGCGGGTATCCAGTGTAAATAGCAGATCCTCTGGAAGCACCAATATAGGACTGGGGAGCGAACTGGTGTTGGTACTGGGCAGGGGGGACGTTGGCAGACGTCAGCAGGCTGGGCCCCACGCTGACAGGGACCTGGTGCACCAGGGTGCTGGGGTGGGCAGCGTAGGTGGTGTGGCGCGACGAGCCCTGAGGGGAGAACAGGTGGGCGATGGAGGTGGTGGAGCCCAGCGTGGCCGCAGTGGTGGGGGCATAAGTGTACATGTGGGGCTGGCTGGACAGGTGGGCACTGGCCGTGGCTGCTGCCAGGTGGGGATGCACTGGGCTGCTGTGCTGGAACGTGTAGGGAGCCTGAGAAATCGTTGACGTGAGGGGGGCCACGTAAGCTTGCTGCCGGCGTGGGACAGCGTTTCCACTTCTCTCCTGGGAGGCCAGCACTGTGGTTTGCTGGTTCTGCAGGGGAAGGAGTAAATGAGGTCAGTGGTCACGCTCAGGTGGGCGAGGGGCAGCCAGAGCCCCCTGACAGACACCTCCATCCCACCTGACACAGCTGCAGACCCTCCCTCGTGACACCCCCCCGCAGGTCTGAGAAGGGCGACTGCAGTTCCACGGGGACAAAGGTTACACTTGTTCTCTGCAGCGGGGCCAGACTGCCACTCCTGGGGTACCACAGCGGGACAAGTGCAGGCAGGCCTCAGATCTGACCCAGCCCCAAACTCCTCACACATCTACTCCTCTGCACCTCGGGAGGGTGGCAGCAGGGCTGCCCCGTTTTAGCACCACAAAACCTGTCTGGTGCCCGTGCCAGAAGGGAACTGCAGGGGTAACACTCCCTCTCCTCTGAGAGGCTGCTGCAGTGTGACCCAGAGATCAAGAGTCCTGACACAATGAAGCAAAACCAATCTTTGAATTGAAACATTCAAAGATGTCGGCTGCTAATTGTTAGTTTGAGAGAGAAAGCCAAGTCTTAATCTCCTAGCCGGACTTCTGTGAGATCTAAAGAAAGGTAAAGAACTAAAGAATTTCCTCATACTGTGCACTCAAAGCTACTCTAATTCAACAGCTGGATCTTGGTGTCACCCTCCCACCTGAGTGGCAAGAAGGACCTACTGTAAGACAGGTGTGACAAGGAGCACAAAGAGAGACTATGGACATACCCACACTTCCTTCTCCTGTCCTCTGGTACAGGAACAAATCCTTTGCCTTGAGAAATTTCCCCTGTACTCCCCACAGAGCCTGTCCTACCCTGCACCACCCCAGGAGAGAACCAGCTCCAAAGAATTAGAGCTTGCAGCTATTGATCCTCTTGCAACCCAGCCCTTCTGCCTGCCTTACACGTTTCTAAAGCAGTTCCAATGCACGCCCGAGGCCAGCAGAGGCAGGCAGACTCACCTGGCTGAGGTTGAGGGGCTGCACGCCGTTGGTGACCACGCGGTGGGAGCGGTACCCCGTGGGTGTGATGCAGCATCCTGACGACTGCCCGCTCACCGAGGCCACTGGCTTGGTCTTACTGGTGCTGCTCAGGATGCCTGGAAGATGTCACAAGCTTAGTCCACTCCTCCCCTTCCCACGCTGGTGGTAACCAGCTCTGGGCACCGAACTGACTGTCTCTGTCACAGAGACTTTCCTTTAATTACGATTTCAAATGTGACTAAGAAACCATCAGGAATGTTTACAGATCTTTCTAAATGCAGCCAAATGTAAATGAAAGGTAAATCTATCCAGGACTATGAAAACAGACCAAGGCTTTCAGAACAGCAGCTGTGAAACCTAAAGCTGAGAAAGACCCAATGTGAGAAGTCCAAAACTGTGAGGATGAATGTGTTAGGGACAGGAGAGCACCTGAGCCTTGGCAAAGCCCCCGAGCACCCCGAGATACCCACCTGAAGCCTGGGTGGCTACAATGCAGTCGTTGAGCTGCGTTTTCAGGGGCGGCACGATGATGGTCCGGGAGCTGGAGCTGTCGGCAGCGGCTCTGCTGGGCAGCTCCAGGGCCCCCCCAGTGCTCCTGAGCGAGGACAGGGGGTCTGGGGCATAGGGGCTGCTCAGGGACGAGTCAGAGTCAGGGGAGTCGTTAACAGTGACGTAGCTGATGACGTTGGATCTCTGCTTCATACCCAAACTGCAGGGAAAAAAAGACAAAATGCAAATGGGAAACATTCTAGCTTTGCCCACCAGGTTACAGATCTCCCTCTGGGATCTCATACCCTCCCTCCTTGTCAGATAAAATTCGGATTAACTACGGGCACAACCACACAGAGATGTGATGGAAAATATTCTGTCTTATGCAGCTCTTCTGAGCCTGCCCAGGGCTCACACATCGTGTTCCCCACTCTCCCTGCTGCGTGAGCTGAGCCCAGCACAGCCCAGTACAGGCTAAATGAACATCCCACCTGGCAGGTTTGTATTTGCTGTCCTCTTCCTCATCAGTGTCGCTGCGGATGGTGATGACACTGACAGGGGGGCTTGGAGTGTCAGGGATCACGATGGGCTGGTGCTGCTCCTGCACGGGGACCAGCACGTTGGAGGAGGAGGAGGTGGAGCGCAGGGGGCTGCTCCCGATCAGAGAGTACACTTGGGTGGGCACAGGCTCTAGAGATGAGCTGGGCCTGCAGGAAAAGCACAGCAGCGTTCAGCTCCAGGTCAGAGGCTGGGACAAACAGCATTAGGAACATACAAGCTGCAGCATCTTGAAATACACAAACAGAAGCTCAGTGCAGACACTCAAACAGCAAAGTGCCACAGACACAGCCAAAGGCGCTCAGGGATGCTCTGAATGGGGCTGATCCACCTGAATGCTGCCAGAAACCCGCCACCCCTCATTCGGCAATTCTGTCACTTGCATTGCTACGGCACCAACACCCCGTGAGTGTAAAACCCCTCAGTAAAGACAGCAAAAGCACTTGGTCAACCATGTCCTTGCACACACTGAAATTAATGTAATTTAAATCAGTGACTACAGCAACAAAGGCTTTTTCCAAGACATCTTTAAATGCAACTGTAGCACAATGAAGTCACAACGAATCCCTCAATGCCTCTGTGATCAGAAGACACATTTTTCACACCATAAGGACAACCTCCACAAACAAACTCATGGCTTTTCTAGGACTGGGAAAGGAAGCAATGGAATCCTTACTTGGCTGTGCTCGGTGCTGGCTGCTTGTTCTTCTTTGCTGGCACATTGCTGCTCTGCTGCTGCCTCACAACATGGGCAACCCCAACATTCAGAGGCTGTGCTGTGGCCAATGTCACGTGGTTGGTCAGCAGAGATGGCTGTTGCATGAGAGTGCTGTACTGATTTCCATGGGAATGTGCATTCCTGGAGCAGAGAAAACACAAGAGACCCAAATCCCATGACTACACTGCAGGAACCATGAGCTGCACTGAGCCCCTTGAGGGGAAGGGAGACATTCTGGGCACTGTGATGGATGAATTCCCACTTGGCAAGGAGCTGGAGCCCCTGCAATCCCTACCTCCAGTCAGCCAACTGCTGGCTGCTGCCGATGGTCTCTGGGATCACGGCCGCCGGCTGAACGGAGTTGTGCAAAGCAACCCCTGGGAGCTGCTGCCAGGTGGAAGGGAGCAGGATCTGCTGGGTTCCCCCCGGCCAGGCCTGCTGCAAAACAACAAACACAGACACGAGGCTCACTAGGCTTCAGTTCCTGCAGGGGCAGGCAGAGATTTGTCCAAGCAATAAATGCACTGGGGTGGATTGTTAGCTTGCAGAGATACAGCTCATCCTCGCACGTTTTCCCAAGAACAAGAAAACCGGCGGAATGAGCTTCCCCAACATTTTGCTGATCTCTTTTATCGCTGCTGTCATCTGGAGAAAACAGTGTTTGCATCATGCTGCACATGCAGCCAGGTATTGCACTGCCAGGTGCAGCAGCAGTGTTCGGGACTCTTCCTGAACATAAACTTACACTGTTCTGCTCAAAGGTCCCAAAATATTAAGCCAACTTGGTCCTTTCTGCTTTTCTGCCTTGCAGGGCTCACACTGAGAGAGCTGAGATGGTGTTATTATTGTGGAAATTCACCCACCTCGACTGAAGCATTTAAGAAAAAAGCCACACTGAGAGATAATTTAGTTACGTGGAGGCAGGTTCAATTCATTAATATTATCAATGTTCCCGTCCAAGTAAATTTGACAGCGTAATATTTCCATCATTTTGATAATATATGGCTTTCTCTCTTGCAGCTTAAGCTGCAAAACCTGCTGCTTTAAATTCAGTATTTCTGCAAGTAACAGATCCACTTAGTACAAATACCAGTTCCGAACAAGAAGCCTTCAAAGCAGAGAGCTGCTAAAACCTCTGCCAACATAAGCGGAATAATAATAATAACAATAACATTGAAAAAACAAAAAATAAAAGGAGAAATATGTTAAAAGTCACACCATGCGTCTTTCCAAAAGCCAACACCTGCACAAGACAAAGCAGAGAGTTTAATACAGCAAGATATAAATTCCCAATGAGAGGCAGAAATCGGGCCTTCCAAGCGACGAACTGTTTTGACAGAGGAAGGACAAAAATATGCAAAGCTTAGCAAATGGCTAATGCAAACTCAGGGGAAGCAGCAAGGGAGAAGTGTCGGAAGCACTAAAGGTGAGCAAATTCACGCCAAAGGCTCCCAGAATCCAAACAGAACTAATCAAGTCCTCCAGAGAAACTCAGAATGCAGGCTCAGAGTCTGGAGACAGCCGGCTCTGATCTCCACTGCTGGACAGGGCAGTTGAACCTCAAGTCCACTGCGCACACACAGCAGAACCCAATTTGCCTGTTGAATCAAAGCCCAAATACACTTTGGAAAACGTCACTAACAACTCACTTGTGTCCCAAGCTCTGCCACAGTCACCCCTTGCTGTTTTTGGAGCCCAGATTGCGGCCTTTCAGCAATCAAAATTCAACAGGAGGAAAGAAGAAGCACCCCTGGGTCTGTTTAGCTCAGAGCTGTGACCAGGAGAACCCCACTCTCCTGCCTTCCCATCCTCAGAACCAGGGAGCAGCTCACTTGGTTCTCAAGAACTCAAATGAGTGGGTTTAAATTTCAGGACAGGTATGACTCGAGCAAATTCCATTTCAGCAGAGGCCTCCCTCTCGGAAGAAAATGACATTCAAACTACCACTTTAAAGCCACAAGAAACAACATGGTTCACACAATGGAATGTGCTTTGAAGGACATGTGAGGATACCAGCACTTCAGTGCACTGCAATGTTTTCATAAGCTTCACTGATCTGATTCTGGAGTTTTACAATGACTTCTTTGTGGCACTTGCAAAGTTGTTCTGATGCAGGTGCCAGAATATAGAAGAGGACAATTTTGCAAACATACACTTCTTAAAGGTGTGTTCGTTCCCTTCCCCCATCCTTTTTAAAAATTGTTCCAAATGACCTAAAAACTACCTAGTGCCATTTTGGATACTAGAGCTCACCTTTAATTTCAACCAAGAAATACATATCAACTGAAAGGATCTGTGAAGAACAGAATCTTTATCTGGATGAAGCAAAGCTACGTGCGATTGGCTATAAATAACAAAAGGCCAGAAAATTATTGTCAATGTTCAACAGAGGTTAAGAGAAATCAACTGCTAAAGCAATACATTAAAGGATTTTCTGTCATTAGAGATTTTAGCCTGTGCTTAATGATCTGAAACATTTCTCCATACAAAGCAGCTTTACACGTGTTGGAAACAAAATATGGAGCTAACTTGCCAAGTAGGTCAAATTCTGGCCATCCAGGTACCTGTAGCAGAGTCAAGCTAAAGACTGATTCCTTTGTATTCCACAATCAAAAGGCAAAGATAGGAGAGTAAGCGAAGAACAAGAACGATTATAGCTCTTCTAGGGTCTAGTTTAGAAGAGCTTTCAATACTAGGCTAGCAAAGGGAATAGTCAATGGATCTGGATTCTTTACAGAGCCACACTAAACGTCAGAGTCAGACAGTGCTTCAGCAATGTTGGGGAGGAAAACAACAAGACATTAAGATGTAGCAAGAACACAGCCACAAGATGGCACATGCTTCCATGCCCTCTGCAAGTCTAAGTTAAAACAAAAACTCAGTTAGTGAACACAATCAAGGGAGGCAATTACCAGTACTGCAGCCGTCTGTTCGACCAGCGCCGGCCGGCCGGCTGCGCAGTTCAGGGTAAAGGGCACCGCATACTGCGGCGTGATGGTGGCTACTTGAGGATGAAGAGTTGCTACCATTAGTGGTGTACAGCTTCCCTGAAATGTAGATCAGGCAGTGAGTGAAACACACGAGCTGAGGCAGGTCAGTGCAGGTCAGTGCGCTGGGCGGCAGGGCCAGGCGAGGGGCACCGCGCTGGCGCTCTGCGGGAGGGAAGGGACGCACCCACACCAGCACCGACACCCAGACCCTGCAGCTCCTCCACAGGCACTTACACGGCCCCGAGGAGAGCACGAGGAGCTGGGAGTCTGGGAACCACACGTCCCGTGACACAGTTCAAAAGTCAAAATGAGCTGGGGAAAAACTTGGGGACGGGATCTCTCTGATGACACAGTTCACAAGTCAAAGTGAGTTCAGCTACTGGGTCCCAGAGGGCGAGTGACAGCCACGCTGCACTAGCCATGGCACAGACTGCACCCTGGGCACCTCCCTGCACTTGCTGTCAGACCTTCAAATCCACACACGGACCTCTTGAGAAAAGGTAAACTATGGGATTTCGTGGAAGGCGCAGCGGGTCTTTTGCGTCACGAAAGAGCAAAGTTATCTGTGATGAAACCCCCCAGACATGCATTAGTCCATCAAACGTCTAATTAAAATTAGATTCTTAGTGTGCAATTTGCACTCTTGGATTCAGGTGGGCCTTCAAGTGGATTCTGCTTTTTGGATACTGTGACCTGTATCATTAATGCTACAGAAACCAGCAATCACAGAATGCCACCAAAATATTTGGACTGAGCAAACTAAAAATTACTCCTCTGCAAGAAAAGTGCAATATACTGCCTGGAAAGTAAAACTAACAGAGTACGTGTTAATGCCAGCAGAAGCTAAAACTATGCAAATAAATAAAAAATGCACTTAATTATAAAGGCAACTACAAATTTTCAGCGAATAAAACTTGTGAATCACTGGGCACTTATTGTATATTAAAGGATCACTTTTTGGAAATTAAAATGGTTTTAATTTATGACACATTACTAATATTTAAAACAGCATTTTTAGAATGATTTGTGATTTTTGGTATTGCACGTTGCTTTAACTGCAAACTGCAGAAATAGATATGTCATTGCTACACATTAATTCACACTAAGAATGTAACTAGCTGAGAAGGATTCAGAAATAATTGTGTTGATTTGAAGATGAAATTTTAGCATGAGTACTCTGTGTTGTCACCTCTGTTTACTGGGATCTCACTTCTCACAGCAATGATTTCTCCTGCCACGTTTTTAAAGCATAGGCAAAAATGACCAGCACTGCCTGTAAGGCAGTGTCCATGCCTGAAAAAATACAGCCTGTTTTTAGCAGCTAGAAAACCACATATTTATTCCCATTATTAAATCAAACTCCTAAAACCAGGGAGGCACATGACATAAAATAGCTTAGAATTTAAATATTCCAGAAAAGCAAAACAAAACGAGAAAATACTGCCTTAGAAGTGACCTGCATTTAACCTTTCACAGTATCCTGAGAACCCCCTGCACTCAGGCAGGTTCCCCTGGATGGTGGAATTGCAGCTGAGCCTGTGAGGGAGTTGGGGTGGTTTTTTTACCTGTGTGAGAACTCCAGACTGGATCTGCAGTGGCTGTGCTGCAGGTGCTTGTGGCACAATTGGGACAGCATTTTCCATCCTGACTGGGAATCCAGAATGCTTTGTAGTTGCCTGAAGTCCAGCTGTGGAGGACAAGACACATCACTAAGCTGCTTTATTATTCTTTCTTTCATTTGTTTCCAAAAAATTGAATTCCTACCAGGTAAGGGCAGAGGATAGGGTCAGATTAAGGGATAGAAAAGCTTTGACAAAATCCCAGTAAAACACCAGCTGAAGTAAATACTTCTGCATGCTGGGATCCTGAAGGGCCATGATGGACAGCCAGCCCTCAGCAGCTCGGCTCTGTGGAGTCTGGTTTGCAGAAACAGTAACACACACACCTAATCCAAGCTGCTTGAGACAAGGTCAGAGTTCAAGCCTTACACTATCAGTTCCCCTATCACAAATAACCCTCCAGACTAAGACAATCCAGGTATCAGCATAACTACAGAACCCTGAGGATGAACAGAGGCATGAACAGAGCTCTCTGCCTGTGCTAAGCTCACTGACCCACAACCTGTGACAATCTGCTGGTAGCAAAAACCTGCATCAGGGTTGTGAACTGAGGCTCAAACACCAGATATTTCTCTTGAGATAACAAACACAGCAAGACACTGATTTTCAGGCTGGTCTGGCTCCTCTGTTCCCAGCTTTCTGTGGAATGCTGCTGTGTTCAGTTTGGGGGGAAAAACTGGTTGAGCAACCAGCTGGAGCCTGCAACCCAGGCAGGTGAGCTCCTGTCACCTGTTCCAGCACGACCTGGAAGAGAATCAAGCTGTCTGCACACGTCTGACCTGGTTCTGCACTTACATCTGATGCAAGAGCCCCGTGTGACACCCACAGAGGGCTCTTCTCAAGTCAGGGTTTTCTCAGTTTAGTGCAAATCACAACTTCTCCTGCCTTAACTGACTGAAACCACGGGATCGCACAAAGGGTTCTCCGCTTACTTTGAAAAGCAGGGGGACAAACAATGAAGGTTTGCTGGAAGGGGTCTGTCTGTGTGCAGATCTGGGTGGTTCCAGGCTGCAAGGAAACGCTCTGCTGAGCCACTCCTGCCACTGGGGCTGCAGAGGATGGGTACAGGGCAGACTGGTAGTTGAGGAGGGAGACGTCCGAGTTAGCCAGGGAAAGGGTAGCAGCAGCAGTGGAATTGGAAGCCAACACACTGGCCTAGGAAAATAAAACAAACAAAAAATCATTTCTCTCTTGTAATCTTATCTCTCTTTGTTACAAAACAAACAGCAGGAACCATCAATATTAAACTAGGAGGAAAACACCTGGAAAATGTTTGAGGTAAAAGGCTTAAGACAACACAGAACAAAATACATGAATTGCACCAACTTCACTTACGTTGCTGAACTAACAGACAAATTTTCCATACATGAAGTAAAGAGGCTCTTGGCCTGAGTTTTGGAAAATTAGACTTTGAGACAAGACTACAAATTTTGGAGAGTAGTTTAAATTTTGGCCTGAAGAAACCCAGATAGCCTACTCCATGTCTTTGATCAGGATAAAACAGGTGAAAGATGCAATACCTGGTTGTGCACTGTGTTGAGCTGGTTGTTAAAGCTCATTGTCAGGTTTGTGCTTGTGTTAGGAGCAACGTGAGTGGTGAAAGGGCTCTTGATCTGATTCACTGTATCATACATGTTCACTCTTCTCTTGCAGATCTCCATGTTCTGAAAGCAAGATTTCACACTGGAACAGAATGACAGAAGGAAAACATCAGGTTTGTAAATACAGGACAAGAGATGTGACAGATTCCCAACTTCATGCACGTGCTTTAGGTTTAGGCCCTTTTAAACCAACAAAGAATGTCCTAAAACATGAAAAGGAAGCTTATGAACATTCCATTCCTTACACATGCCATTGCTATTTTCAGATCAGGCGGGAACTGCAGAAAACAGCACTGACAGAAAGCTGGGAAGTGCTGTTCTGTGTTTCCATTAAATCCTGAAACAAAACAACCCATCCAAGGGAGCTTACTGGTTACTGTGGGGGAAGTCCAGCAGATGTGCCATTGTAACAAACGAATGGTTCAAAGTCTTCAGTGGAGTAATTCTCTTATCTGCATCAATTGTCAACATTTTCTTCAACAAATCAATGTATTCCCTTCGGTCAGCCTTCTCTGCCAACATGTCGGTCCCTTCTAAGTCTGTAGACATATTCACCTGGAAAACCAAATGGGAGCAGCTCACAAAAACATCAAATTAATTGCTGCCTAGCAATTCAACGATTTCACATCACACAGAAATATTTATTAAGCATTTCTGTCTCTTAGCCAGACTCATTTCAGGTATTACACGGCTACACACGACCTTTCCCTTGCTCGTTCTATGAGAGAAAGTCAAACTTGCACGTGGAATTCTCTTCTCAGCAGGGAGTTGGTCTATTAAAAGGGATCAACCAGGCTTCATTCTCCCCTCCCTGGCAAAATGCCCTCATGTTTTGGGGGAATCTATAAGGGGCTGGTAAGCCAGAATGATTCCACCTTCTCTGCACAGATGTAACCTGATGGTAACAGCTACAAAAGTGATAGAAAATTGGTATTTAAGATTTAAGGCCTCATGATATTAAAACCACTCAGATATTCCTTCATTTTACCTCTAAAGAGAGGATGAAAAAAAGAATGAGCTGTAGTTCCTGTCAGTGTTTCCAAAGTCTAATAAGAGATTTATCCTACAAACACATTTGAAGTGGCTCAGCCCTCCTGTGCTCCACTATGCTGAGAACAGGCTGGGCACACTCCTGTCTAACACACTGAGGCATAAGAACACAGGGAACATTTCAAACAGGTTCATAATTAACATTTTGACTGTTTTTAATCCACTGATTTCTGATGCAAATTGGCAACATGGTGAACCTACATCAGTGCTCTGAACTGCCAGTGGAAAAGGACTGGCTGCTCCAGCACAGGAGCATCATTTCTAGAGATCCCCCAAAATTTAAAATTACTAAATTAAGTGTGAAAAATTAATGAGTTATCTGTGTCCCAAGATCCCCACACACCTGCGCCATATCATCCAAACAGTTGAATATATATTTCCGAGCTTCTTTTGATTTTATTCCTGTTTCCAACTCATGTTCTTCTGGAGTCTATAAAAGAAAACATTAATATAAACTGAGATACTGCATATTGGTAAGGAAAAAGCAGCAAGAAATCGCTGAGGCAGATGATCATTTGCTGCTTTCAGACACACCACACACCAGCAGGTCAAACCCAAACAGCCCTGGGACCCCATGTCCTCAGCTGGAAAGATCACTCACTGCAAAGCTCAATTAACAACAGGATGACTTCATTTCAAGGCTTCCTTAGGTAGTGCATTAGCCAAAAGAACTGAAGGTTTCTGGTTTAGGAAGAGAAGAGGCTATAAATATTCTAAATCCCTCTTCCACAAAGAAGAAAGGCAAAATTCCCTTCTTTTTGCTGCTCAGCTTTCAAGGCAAATCAGGCCTAAATCCCATTCTTTCCTGCCCTCTGCCAACCCCTAACCAGATTCCTGTTAAACTAACAAAACCATCACGAAATACTCCGTATTTTCCTGGTTGTATTGTCAGGGGATGACAACAAGATGACACACTTCCCTGAGAATGAGCAGCCCATAATAAGCACCCATTATCTCAATGACTGAACACCCACTCTTTGCTGGTGCACGGCTGCTGTTGTTAGAGCAGCACCAGGAGCTCTGCACAGCTCCTGCACTCACAGACCCCACAGCAGCCACGTCTCAAAGCGATCCTCGCTCGCGACGTTTCCCCAGCGCACCAAAGCTGGGTGGGAATTTCTGGCGAGTCCTCAGTGAGCAAAACACAACTGGGGATGGGAGAGACGGACAAACCTTGAGCCTCCACAGTGGGTATCCCAAATTTGGATCTCTGTTAAAAAACCTGCTTGTTTTCGTTCCTGCACTGAGAAGATACTCCGCTGGAAGGCCTTGAGTTTGTGAAATATAACGAATCTAGGAGAGAAAATGACAAGAATGAGGACTCCCAATATAAAGAATTCACAGCTAATGAGGTAATTAACAGCCAGGTTTGTTCGCAGCTAATAGGAAATTACCTGGAAAGAAAGAATGCCCAGGTATGCAAAGCTGCAAAATGAAAGGGACCACCTCAAGTATTTCTAAAGCCACTTTTGCAAAAATTTTATGTTTTAAATACATCTTTCTTATTTTAAGGAAATACGTTTTTGCTAAAGTACATGTAAGCAGACTGTAGGTTTTTAAGACAATGAGCAGTGTAGGAATTACACATTTTGAGGGAAGAATACCACAGAATTTATCACGTATGCATATATAATTAAAGGCATAATTATTCAAGCAACATTGCTGTGCCTGCCTACACAATACTCTAGGCACACAATTTCAGAATAGTGTCACGGCAAAGCTCTCACTGACCAAGAAACCAAGACCAAATATCCTCAAATACATTTAATACACTTATTTTTACATGTAAAAAATATGGCTCAGAAATTTGGAAGATACACCCGAATTCTTGTGATGGTATTGATAAGACACCGGTAAAGAGAGAATAAATAAAAAGGTATGCTCAAAAGGAAAGAAAACAGCAAATTTATGAAAAACTCCCCAGCGTTAAGGTAACTATGCCTTGATCAAACCATCAATTACAGGTCCTTTAGCACGTCTCATTTCTTATTTGCCAAACTCCTGCTATGCCACTGTGCCAAAACAGGGCACCGTCACAGCTTGTGATTACATGAATTTATGGGCTCAGTTTTCAATTAAGACAATGTAGATCTAAGGGTCTGCAGGTGAATATTTCTTGTATCTACACAACAGTTCAGCTAACAGTTCTATTTTTACGAGACACAACTCTTGCTTTACAGCCAAAGGGTGTTTAAAAAAAATAGCTGTAAATCCCATCCCAGCCCATGAACTCATTCCTGGAGAGGTCCTCTCACAAGTTCCACCTCAACTTTCACTTGCTTGCTGCAGAATCTCAGAAAACATGAAAGCCAAGTCATCCCCAGTCTTCAAGGGAAATTCAGACATCAAAATCAACCCCATGAAGTCACAGCTCACGCTGCCTCACACAGGGCTGCAAAATCTTGTCATTAAGCAATGGAAAAAGCAGCTCCTCCCCAGCCACCCACGAGCAGATAAAGTTCTCAGAATTACACAAAACTCAGTGCACAAGGAAACCACCAGGCCCTACCTCAGCTACTTTCTAACTCATTGTGCTCATTAAGGTACCACCGTGCTTCCTTTGGAAATTTACAGTGCTGGGAAGACATATGACAAGTAGGTTTTCAAACTTAGTAAGTTTTCATGTATTTTATCACATAAGGAAAACCATACCAAGCACTGTAACAAGATCCCACCACAAAAACCCCAGTGGAAAAGCTACTCTGAAAAAAAACCCCTCTCATAGACTTTTTGTCCTTTTATAGGCACTGACTGGGCCAGGTAATAATGCCAAGTATCCACAGAAAGGACTAATTAGTTCAAGATGCCTCTCAAAGTCTTGCCCTTGGATTCCAAAGACGGCTTGAGGCTCACACTTTGCATAAAAACTGAGGGTTGCTGTAGGTATTAACAGGGCAGGAATGATAGGCTTGCTGTGTCCCCACATGGAAAAACTGCCCTCGTGGTGAAATTACAGAGGGTGTTCCACATCGGGGGACACACACACCTTGCATCTGCTCTGGCAGGAAGGTGTTTCAACAGCTTTTGGGTTTGGAAACCAGGGGTTAACTGCAAATTGGCCCCTTTTTTGGACAGGATACACTCAGCTCAAGTGAAAACACACAGAACTCCGTGCTCCCTGCCCAGAGACAATGGGAATATCACAGAGAGAAAATGAGCTCAGACAACAGCGATGTGCACCGATGAAAGCTGAGGCAGGACACGGGGGACGCAGGAGGGTTTGAACACAGAAAATTGCGGTTCCATGCGAAGATCCCACATGCCCCACGTGCTCTCACCTGATCGTACTCAGATGCTCCTGGATACAGAGGCCAGCCCAGAAACAGCTCAGCTATGACACAGCCCAGTGACCACATGTCAATGGCTTCACAGAATGGCAAACCCAGGATGATCTCAGGAGCTCTGGCAAGGGAAAAAGAAAGAAAAAGCCAAAGTCAAATCTTTTACTCTGAAAATTGCATTTCTTCCCTATAAACCACTCTGGATAAAGCCCTTCCACGCACAAGTAAATCTGTGTGAATGTGAATTATTCGCTTTAAAGCAGAAGTTGTTTCCTTGGGTGGCCTAATGGATCCCAACCTTTTTATCACTTAGGTGGACTCTTTTATTGCCATGGTGCCCCTCAGCTCCTAGGAGGCCTTTTTATCACAGCTGCATAAAGTTACTCCTTGAGTAATCAGTTTAATTACACTTGACAGCATGTGAGGTGTCCCTGAGACAGCACACAGCACCACAGAATTATCGGTTCTGGGGGAGACCTTCAAGATCATCTAGTCCAGCCTATCCTAATAGAATTGGGAAGAAAAGCTCTGGCAAACAGAGAGCCAGGGAGAAGGTCTTGAGACCCCAGGTAAGCAGCTGCAGGAGGCTGCCTGCTTCATGTGGGAAAGAAGAGCACCTGCAGAGCCAGGAAAAGGAGCTCCTCAGAGAGCTGCTGGGTTTCTATCAGCAGGTTTTCATGCAGGGTTTGCTCAGAGAGTTTCGAGTTTAAAATGGACGCAGAGAGCCCAGCTGGAGGTTGTGTTTCAGGTTTCTGTGCACTCAACCACACCTAATGCAAAATGTACCTGTCTGGCCCAGGCTTCACAGGGAGGTGATAAAAAAACTCACACTCCAAGCAGGGTTTGCTTCTCTAACAGGTTGGAATTTCAGGGAGATTTCTGTCTGGAGCTGATTCATAACACAGAAGGATGTTTTAGTACAGCTCTTCACCTACACAGAGTTCTGAAACAAACTGAGGCTGTTCTGGCAGGAGAAATTCTGGTCCCACATTTGCATAGAGCACAAAACCCCAGGTGCTGCAAACCCCAAGTGAGCTGGTGTGGGAATTTACTCTGGAAAGTACAGGAAATACGAAAGCCTTGACCTTCATCATGCATAACGAACACGAGAGCAAAGGAGGACAGAAAAGCCCTAAACTCCAGGCTATCCATTTCCTGGGCATGCCCCAGGGCTTGTGTGGCGTTTCTGGCGTTACACTATGGATACTTCAGTTGTTAAAAAAAGGCTCTGAAACCAGCTCTGATCCCTCTACAGAACTCTAAAAACCAGGGCTTGCATAATGTTCAGGTGTCAGTAAATTTGACACTCACCCTCGACTGCTCAACTGTTTGTTCCTGGCAAGAAGTGACTCCCCAGTTAATCACCCTTTGTGCCATGGTGACACAAATACACCTTTTGTGTTAGGTGTCTACACAGGTGTCTCCAAAACAAAAGCACTCAGCCCAGAGAAAGGGCAAGATCAGAAAAGGCCAGGTTGGACTGAGCTTGGAGCAACCTGGGATAGTGGAAGGTGTCCCTGCCCGTGGCAGGGGTGGGATGAGATGACCTTTCAGCTCCCTTCCAACCCAAACCAGTCTGGGATTCTATAAAAAAAGGTAAATAGCTGAACCAGCTGCCTGTTGCAGTGAGGTTGCATTTATTCTCTATTATCCCGATTCTGTTATGTCTGAGCCCCCAAAACCAGGGCCATGATACACCTTCAGTAATCAGAAAAACAGATTATTCAAGCTAAGACATAATGACACTCTACTCATCATTGATCTGTTTCTACCTTCTTGTTTGGCTGTTCCTGGCAGTTGTTGACTTCGGAAATGTTTCTCGCATGTGAAAATATAAAATGATTATGCAAATACAAGCAGTAGCTGATATTTGAATGCTCACTGTCCCGCTAAATATTTATATTTTAAGGAAATATGCTAGAATAGATACAACTTTCTACAGGCTAAGAGGTGTAAACCAGAGGAATCTCTTTCCTCACAAGCAGAAAAAATAAAATTCATCCATTTACACAGGATTTTCAGAGCCCTCCTTCAGAGCCATTACTCTATGAGACATCATCAACAAACTGTACTGCCCCTCTTGATTATCCTGATGCAGGAATTTCCAATTCAGAAAGGACCCAGGTCTGTCATATAAGGAATGCTGCATGCATTTGGACTGGCAAACAAACTAAAATATAGCTGGCTTGTGGAATATGCAGAGCCTGCTAATCCTTCACAAGCGTGTTAAAAAAAACCCCACCAATTCCAATGGAAATAAGAGATTTGTGGCAGTTTGTTGGTCTTTAACTCCAGAATGGAATACACTTATGTATTTCTAAATCTCAATACCATCATGATAGCAAGCTGAAGTCTTGTATTTTATTCCCTGCAGCTAAATAAATGAACTTCTCATGAGCCACCTGATTTTGTTCTGGTTGCAGGACAGGGCTGGGAAATCAGAATTTGTCTCATCTCCTTTTACACCACTGCAATTAGCAGCCTTATGAGATGTGAGCTGAACCAGGACAGCAGGCAGAGGTCACTTCCATAGCTGCTCTGCCAGAGATTAAAGTGATTTTACCATCTTAAGCTCTTTGAAATAAAATCAACAACACTCTTTGCACAGATGCTTGCCAAGCACTGCCTCCCAAAGCTGATAAATACACTCAGGCACTCTCAGAAGAGAAAGGACTCAGAGCAGCCCCAGAAAACTCCAAGACTCCCTGCCAGCGTTTCCAAACAGCCCGTGTTTACACCTGTGCCTTGGGATCTGGGAACACAAAGCCTGTGCGAGTGCAGCAATGCAGGGAACAGCAGGGCCACCACAGAGCTGGATTAGCAGAGTTAGACTTGGCAGCAGGCGCTGCTGCTCCCCAGGCCAGGATGGCTGGGACAGAAGTAGGTCATGGAGCCCAAAGCAGAGGTGAGAAATGGATACTCCTGCACTCTGCAGCTCCCCCAGTGCTCAGGGCCACCTTCTCATGGCCCAAATTGTTCAGTCCTATAGTCTGTGCTCCACACTGGCCCACAGGAGGCAGGGAGCTGAGTAAAACCCCCAGGATGGCTGTACTCACATATAACATAGGACACAAGTAAACCCCACTCTGTACGCAGGGGGATCAGTATTCCAGGGATTTTTTAGTTCTGCAAGCTGTTTCCTTCCATTCATCCTCCCCAAGAACAAAAGCAACCTCACCTGAGGATGGTACTCAGGTTTTCACATGAGGAATTCCTGCAAAAACATCCTAGAACTGCCACAGAAACTGTTCACTGCAGAGAGCTGATCTACTCCTACTCCATGCTGGGCTTCAGAGCCAAATAATTCTTCATGGGCACTTCTACTCACTCTCTGAAGTGTGAGCAGTAGAACTGCCCCTCCTGAGTGGGGCCGTGCAGCAGAGGCAGCAGCAGTGTCTGTGGAAAAGGGATCCTGCCTCAGCCCTACCACACCCGTGCTGACAAACCCAGAGTGACATCCCACTGGGACAACGCTGCTGCAGCTGCACACCGAGCAAGGTGTCCGCTGCCAGCAGGGCAGCCAGACCCTCAGTGAGCAGGGCTGTTGGACAGGATGACCTCCAGCAGCACAGACAGTAATTAATAAAGGAAGATTTTTTCCTCAAGGGTACATAAATCAGAAAATCCATCTTACAGGACCCGAGTGTGGCTGGTTTAGAGGTCTCTGTAGCAGACAGAGGTTACCTAAGTGTCAGTAACAGGGATTGAAAGCCAAAAAGTGAGCACAGAGAAGTTTACTTTTTAATAGCTGACAGAGAACCATATGAAGAATTGGTCTACACTGTTTCATTAAACACAGCATTGAAAAAATTTCCAACTTGGAACTCATCTGAACACTAATTTAATGTGAACATGGGTAAAGCAATCCAGTTCTCCCACAACAAGCTGGTTTCTGTGCCATCTCCGTAAATTCCTAGATTATGGATTTTAGTAATCATCACCATTAGACTAATTACATATCACTAAATACTAGATTTCCACATCACAGCATTCTTCACTTCAGCCACGCAGACAGTCCAACGCCACATAATCCCAGGTTATTTGCCTTTCTGGCAGTCACTCACCCCAGGGAGCTGGAAGGGGCTGGGAATCCAGTGCCCCACACACAGATGGAGCAGAAATTTCCCTCCCTGCAGCCCCTGGAAGATACTTATCACCCCTCACTGCTTTTCCTCAGCTAAATCTGCTTTCTGAGATACCAGAAACTGGAGAGCACCATGGGCCTCCCCAAACCGCTTTGCTGACACGTATGGCAAGTCAGATAGAGCAGATTCTTGACCAGTGGTCACCTCTTTCCAGGCAACAACAAAATTGATGATGTATTTTAGAGAGTGAACATTTTTACAGAGCTGTGGGGCACAGGGGACAACTGTGCTACCAAAAAACCATAACAGTCAATAGTTTAGAATTGGAAAAATTGGTGCCAAGAAGCTGAGCAAAAATCATGAGCAATGGATTAAGAAAAGTCTGTATCACATGAAAGGAATGTCATGGAAAGCTGGTACTGGGTGTTAGAGTTAAAAAGAAAAACAAACACAAAAACAAAGGGAGCAAGAACACAGGGAGCATGAGGGATGAACAGAGCAAACCTACAATAAGCCAGGCTTTAAACTGAAGTGAGGAGCCAGGGAAGACATCAAACAGGACAGAGACAGAGGGTGGGGTGGAGTGTCTCAGTCCTGTCTGGTCCCAGCTGGAAGGACCAGATACTAGTTCTGAGTTTTGCGTCAAGTGAGCTCACATTCCACCCAAAGCAACCCTGACAACACAGCACAGACTCTTCACGGCCCTTTGAAGCCAGAGGTTCTTTCTGCATCCATTTATTGAAGTCTGCTGCTACTTAAATTCAAATACACACTTAACAGAGCCAAGCTGGAGGAATAATTGAAAGAAACAGCACAGCTTGCTTTATGCACAACGTTTCTGCCCATAGTTTATTTTTAATTCTTAGGCAGGAGTAGGGTAGAAGATATCGCTACACATTGCTAAGGGAAGCAGAGATCTATCTCATCACTGCTCTAACGGAGCTGCAGGTCTCATGAAAGCATGACAGCCAAGGTTGACACAGGAAGTCATGTGCTTGTGAAGGGGGTTCAAACAAAGATGAAGAATCAGAAGAAACAAAAGCGAACAGAAATTGGCATCCCTTTGACTTCTCTCCCTTCTAAATGTCCAAGGTTAATGGACTAGTTTCAGCTCATGGCAAACAACACAAAATCCACTACTTAACACTACCATACTACTTCTCCAGTTTGTCACAAGGCAGGGGACAGGGTAAAATCAACTTAAGTGCACTGATCTCTGGGGGGAAAGGAAGGCGTTGGGCTGCGGATTAGGCCGCCCTTGCAATGCGGATATTCTATTTATTTACATCCAACTTTCAGAAGAAATCTCCAGGAAACATGCAGGGCTGATCATTTCCTGCTGCCCCTCAGCTGGGGTTAGACAGAAGAGCTGTCTCTGTAGAAGGAACCCCCAGCCCCCAGCAGGATCAGCCTGACCTGGTTCAGTGAGCAGGGTCAGTGCTTACCTGTAATACCGTGACTGCAGGTACGTGGAGCACACGGCCTTGGACACGTGGCTGGCTGACCCAAAGTCTATCACCTTCACTCTGTAGGGCTGGCGTGCAGGATCCACCAACATGATGTTCTCTGGCTTCAAATCAGCGTGGATCAGACCCAAGCTCTTCAGCTTCATCAAGGCAGTAGCCACTTGCTGCAGGATGGGCCGGATGTATTTCAGGGGCAACGGACTGAACTTGTTTTGCTTTAAGAAATCATATAAGTTCTGTTCCAGCATCTCAAAGACAAGGCATGTATGATTCTTGTGCTGAAAGCACTCGTAGGAGCGGACAAAGTTGTACTCGTCGGCATTCTCACTGCTCAGGCGAGACAGGATGCTCACCTCGATCTGGCCCTGCCGGGCGTAGGAAGGGTGGTTCTTCAGGATTTTGATGGCTACAATCTCCTTCGTGCTACGTTTCCAACATTTCGCCACCTGCCCAAACGTCCCTCGTCCCAGGAATTCCAAGACCTCATAGCTGTTGGTCATAGAGCACAGGATCTCATGCTGGACCAGCTGATAATCCCCCTCCCCACTGGAGCTGCTGCTTTTCGTGGTGACCGTGGTGGTCGTGGCCGCAGCACCCACCGCAGGTCTGTTTTGCAGCATGAGAGGTGGATGTTCCTCAATGATCTGCACACTACCGTTGCTGTCAACCTCTTCACTTTTCCTTTTTAATCCACATTTTTGGTATGGTTCCAGCAAAGAAACGTTGCTCCTGTGGGTGAGGGTCTGGCTGCTCTGGAAGGACGCTGTGGCGCTGCTGCCGGTGCTGTCGGCCGCGGTGACCACGATGTGCTCGACGGAGGGAGCGGGGAGAAGGAGGTTCTGGTCGTAGGCAGGGATGCTGAAATTGGCTACCTGATGAGAGGAGCTGGCTTGCCCTTGAGCTGCTGGGAGGTTTTTGCTGTGGGTATAATACTTGTCACTACTGCTCTGTCCTGAAACATCCCAGACAGACGGCTCCACTTTCAGTTTCTTGGCACTGCAGAAGGCACTCGAGGATACTGACGGAGGGGAGAACACCTGCAGCTGTGAGGCCATACCTGGAAAGGGAGAGGAGAACTCATTAGGGGCAGCAGGTTGTGACGGACAAGATCCTCTATCTGCACAAAAACCAGAATGACGAGTGTTTTTCTGAGCACCGTATGGTGCCTACCACTGAGGAAGGGAACCTCTGGAAGTGCTACTCCTAAGGACATCACCGAGCGAGGCTGTGCAGTGGGATTACTGCATCTGAGAAACAGACAGCTCTTTATCCAGCTCTCTAAGGGCTAAAGGAATCCCAGGACATGACAGGAACCACAGAATCAGCTAGGCTGAAAAAGACCTCTGAGATCACCGAGTCCAACCTTGTGACCAAACATCTCCCCGTCACCCAGACCAGAGCACTCAGTGCCACGTCCAGTTGCTCAAACACCTCCAGGGACGGTGACTCCACCACCTCCCTGGGCAGCCCGTTCCAATGTCTAATCAGCGAAGAAATTCCTCCTATTGTCCAACCTAAACCTCCCCTGGCGCAGCTTAACACTGTGTGCTCTTGTCCTGTCGCTCGTTACCCGGGAGAGGAGCCCGACCCCCACCTGGCTACACCCTCTTTCCAGGGAGTTGCAGAGAGTGATAAGGTCACTCCCGAGCCGCCTTTTCTCCAGGCTAAAAAAAACCCCAGTACTGAAGAAAACAATACCGAGGATCGGCAGAGCGCAGGAAGTGAGAAGACCCTGCGAAAATTACGATCCCGTCCCCAGGCCTGTTTCCCAGGCACCGTAAAAATAGGGTCGGTGGGAAACCCAGCCCCGACAGGCCCAACCTCCCCCCGGGGCAGCGCCCGCCGCGCGGCCCGG
>VXAZ01000803.1:463297-492141 GCA_013399875.1 Gymnorhina tibicen
CGGGGGGCGCGGGCCCGGGCCGGGCCGGGCCGGGCCGGGCCGGGCCGCGCTGAGCCGGGTGCCCGCCGCAGGCTGATGGCGCAGGGCGCCGACGTGTCGGGGCTGTTCCCGGAGATGGTGAAGGCGGGCGCGGTGTCGGACGTGGTGCAGAAGAAGCTCGTGTCGTTCTACGTGCGCGCCCAGGCCCCGCGGCAGCCGCAGCTGGCGCTGCTCGCCGTCAACTCCCTGCGCAAGGACTGCGCCCACCCCAGCCCGGCCGTGCGGGGGCTCGCCCTGCGCACCATGTGCGGCCTCAGGTGCGGCGGGGCCCGGGGCGGGGCGGGGGGAGGTCTCAGGCCGCCGTGCCCCGCTGATGCTCGGCTGCCCTCCCGCAGGATGCCCGGGATCCAGGAGTACCTGCAGCAGCCCATCGTGAGCGGGTTGCGGGACAAGGCGTCCTACGTGCGCAGGGCGGCCGTGCTGGGCTGTGCCAAGATGGTGAAGCTGCAGGGGGACTGCGAAGTGGGTGAGTGGGTGGTGGCCGTGGGGCTGGGGACACGCGGGTGCTGCGGTCGTGATGCACGTTCAGGCTGTAGGGCTGTCCTGGGTTCGCTGTGCTGCCCCTGCGTTGTCGTGGCTGCAGGGCAGAGACAGGGAGAAAGTGGAGGGTAACTGATGGAAGACTGAGAGAACTGGGATTGTTCAGCCTGGAGAAGAGAAGGCTCCGGGGAGACCTTATTGTGGCCTTCCAGTACCTGAAGGGAGCCTGCAAGAGAACTGGAGAGGGACTCTGGGGAAGGGCATGGAGTGACAGCACAAGGAGGAATGGATTCAAACTGAAAGAGAGCAGGTTTAGGATATTAGGAAGAAATTGTTCCCTGTGAGGGTGGGGAGGCCCTGGCACAGGGTGCCCAGGGAAGCTGTGGCTGCCCCATCCCTGGAAGTGTCCAAGGCCAGATTGGACAGGGCTTGGAGCAACCTGGGATAGTGGAAGGTGTCCCTGCCTGTGGCAGGGAATGGGACTGGATGAGCTTTAAGGTCCATTCCAACCCTTAACATTCTGTGATTCAGTGATTCAATGATTTATTCCATCCCCAGTCTCTGATCAGCCTGAGGCCACTATGACCCACACAGACCCTCAGGGAAAAGCTGTGCCAAGGGCGGGTGTTCCTGTAGAGCTTGAAGTTTTGTTGATCCCTTCTCCCACTTCAAGCCATATCTTTTTTTTGTGATAAATACTCACATACAGTGATTAAACTGCAGTGTGCAACAGAACTTGATGGCAGGACCTCTGTGCTTTGCAGATGGTGCTCTGGTGAACGAGCTCTACAGTTTGCTTCGTGACCAGGACCCCATTGTGGTCGTGAACTGTCTGAGGGCCTTGGAAGAGATCTTGAAGAAGGAGGGAGGTGTTGTCATCAACAAACCCATTGCCCATCATCTCCTCAACAGGTTTGTTTTCTTTGGTATCAAGATGGTGCTGGAAGCTTCTCTTGTTCTTGTGTTTTCTATGCAGAGAGGCAGTTTCTGGGGGGACCTAAGGAGCTCTTGTCAGGCACCCAAAGATGGAGGTGGCCGTCCTGAGTTAACTAAACCACTTTAGAAAGTGCTAAGGTCTTCAGAGAAATCTGGGATGCCCGGCTCTTCCAGGGAGTCTTTGCCTCAGCTGGTGGTTTGGTTTGCAATTGTAGGTTAATGTGCTTAGACTTCTGGGATTTTTTAAGTGATAATACACATGATCTATCTGTGGGACAGGTATGTTCTAGTATGTCTCTCCAGAGCCATTGAAAGATAGTTTATTTAACCACTGCTTGAAGAAATCAGTTTTTCTGCAGGTAGCTCTACGTGATCTGGGAACAAAGGGGTATTGCTCTGCCCAGGGTTCTTGTCAGTGTTGCTGCCTGGTGTAAACACCAGCAAAAGTGCACATGACTGACACTGAGTTAATGACTGGGCAATTGCCTTGAAGTAAAACTGTGGCATCCACTTGGTTTGGAACAGAGGCCGTGAGGAGGTCAGAGGCTGAGGCCTCTGCTCTGCACAGCGCGGATGTTCCTGCACTCCCTGACTCGTGCCCCCTGTGCCTGTGCTCCTGGCAGGATGCCTGACCTGGATCAGTGGGGGCAGAGCGAGGTGCTCACCTTCCTGCTGCGCTACAGACCCCGCAGCGAGGAGGAGCTCTTCGACATCCTCAACCTGCTCGATGGGTACCTCAAGAGCAGCAGCCCCAGCGTCGTGATGGCAGCCACCAAGCTGTTCCTGGTGCTGGCCAGGGAGTACCCAGATGTGCAGGCAGATGTGCTGGTGCGGGTGAAGGGCCCGCTGCTGTCTGCCTGCACCTCGGAGAGCAGGGAGCTCTGCTTCACCGCGCTCTGCCACGTGCGCCAGATCCTCAGGAGCCTGCCCGGCCACTTCAGCAGCCACTACAAAAAGTTCTTCTGCTCCTATTCGGAGCCCCACTACATCAAATGCCAGAAGATGGAGGTGCTGTGTGAGCTGGTGAATGATGAAAACGTGCAGCAGGTGCTGGAGGAGCTGAAGGGTTACTGCACAGATGTGTCGGTGGAGCTGGCGCAGGGAGCGATCTTTGCCATAGGTGAGAGCTGTGCCCGGGCTCGGCTGCAGCCCTGCACCTTTCAGGGGGGCTGTTCTCTGCTGAAGGGTGTCTGGGCAAGCACCAAATCGCTGCTCTGTGCTGCAGCAGCACAGAGACCAGCCTCCCCAGGAGTGTTTTGTGTCAGAGTGTTTCTGAACCACCGATTATTTCAGAAGTCCTGGCATTGAGCTGCTTCAGGTTGTGCAGAAAATCCTTGAATCTCGTGCTGTGAGGAGATGCTCTAAAGAAAATGTGTCATTTCATCTTGTTAATGAGCTTTGCAGTGTTCAGCGAAGCTGTGCAGGGAGTGGAGGAGCTCTAATACCTGCTTGTTCTTTGAGTTGTGATGGGAGCAGAGTTAAGGTGATAGTTCTGTTTTTGTGAGCTTTAAAAGTAGGTGAGTTATTACAGTGTTCATAAGGAGAAAGCTGGGGATGGCAAAACGCCTTTTTTAATGTATTACATTTAAGGAAAGTTCAGAAATCTTCTGAGGCATGGCCTCAAAAAAAGGAACACGTCCTGGGTGTGGAGAACAAGCTCATTTGGCCACACTTTCAGAAATGGTCGTCAGAAAGGAAGGAGAGAGACTGTTCCTTTAAAAGCCAGTTTGTGGTGAGTAGTTGGGCTCATGATTCCTGTTTCACTCTGATAGAAGGTTGACTTTTATGTCTTTCTGGCATTCTTGCAGCCAATATTGCCAGAACATACACAGAGCAGTGTGTGGGAATTCTGACAGAGCTGCTGGGGCTTCAGCAGGAGCACATCACCTCAGGTAACCATTGCAGGCTGCTGCCTGGTTTATGCTCTCAGGAGGTGCCCTTGCTGGGGCTCATGATCCCAAACTCAAGGCCCTCAAAGGCACTTGGCTTTCAATTTAATTGGCACCTTCAGGTGGAAGTTTTCCAGGTGGGTTGAGGGGTATAAAGTGTGTTCCTTCTGTAGGAACTGCTCTCCGTGGGAAGGGGGAAGATGGTTGTTGCTGTGTTCATGGTTCTTTCTGGCTGCCACCTGCTGACTCAGGGAGTGAGGGGCTCAGCAGAGACATTTTACTGTCTGTTTGAGGGCCAGGATGATTAAGAGATCTTTTAAATCTCTGTGATCTCTGTTCCTTGTGTAATAGTCTGATTCAGTTGTACCCAAGCTTCCTTTTTTCTCTTCTGCCCTCAGATCCACCTTCACATCACTGCTGTTCCTGCTGTTCTCTTTTAACTGATCTTGCTCTCAGATTTGAAAACCACACACTTGCACTCAGCTGTTGAATTCAATCTCAGGAGGTGTTGGTGTTTCTGAGTGGGCAGCAAAACCTTTAAAGTTTTGACCTAAAGTTCACGAGCCTCATTTTGAATCGGGGTCACTTTGAATTTGTCATTCTAACCTCGTGTGTCTGAAGCATCCTGAGTCAGAGGCTTTTTAAAGGCTGGCAGTGGCCAGAAGAGAGGTTGCTTTCCAGCAGCCAGAGGAACAATCTGAAGTCTCAGTGCTTTATTTTAGACCTGGTGCAGCTTTGCTCTGAGAAATGCAGTGTCATGGGATTGGGAAGGAGGATGCCTCAAATCACAGTCGCAGGCAGGGCACTGACCTTCCTGGCTGAGATTTGCAAAGCCCCTTGAGTGGAGGGTTTGAAATGTTGGGGTTTTTTTCCCCTGAGTGTTTTTTATAACTCTTGGGGGATGCTGATAGCTTGCTTTCCTTGCAGCTGTGGTCCGTGCTTTCCGGGACCTGGCCTGGCTGTGTCCCCAGTGCACAGATGCCGTGTGCCAGGCGCTGCCTGGCTGTGAGGACACCATCCAGGACAGCGAGGTGAGGGCGCAGTGCTTGGGGGCGAGTGGACAAGGACTGTTCAGCTTTCCTTCGCCCTGAGATTGGGGGCAAAAATCAGAAATCTTTGGATTTGTTCTCTTAGCGTGCTTATTTCGTGCCAACTCATGGCACACAGCAGCTGTTCACTGGTGTTTCTGTGGTTCCTTCAGGGCAAACAAGCGCTGATCTGGCTCCTGGGCACACACGGGGAGAAGATCCCGAACGCTCCCTACGTCTTGGAGGACTTTGTGGAGAACGTGAAGTCCGAGACGTTCCCGGCGGTGAAGATGGAGCTCCTGACGGCGCTGGTGCGGCTGTTCCTGGCCCGTCCCGCCGAGTGCCAGGACATGCTGGGCAGGCTGCTCTACTACTGCATAGGTGGGTTCCCTCTGTCCTCACAGCCCTTTAGGGACCTGCTCTGGCCGTGTCCCCAGGGCGTGGAGGCTGTGTCAGCATGCTGGCTCTGAGGAGGCCATCCAGGCTGGCAGGGTGAGGTGATTTCGTGCCTCAGGCTGCTGCCTGGCCCCTGGCTGGCTGGTGGTTGTGGAATTATGGAGTCATGGAACCGTGGAATGGTTTGGGGGGGGAGGGACCTTAAAGATCACCCAGTTCCGCCCCTGCCATGGGCAGGGACACCTTCCACTATCCCAGGCTGCTCCAAGCCCTGTCCAGCCTGGCCTTGGACAATTCCAGGGATCCAGGGGCAGCCACAGCTTCTCTGTGCCAGGGCCTCCCCACTCTCACAGGGAACAATTCCTTCCCAGTATCCCATCTAACCCTGCTCTCTGTTAGTTTACAACCACTCCCCCTTGTTTTTTCGCTGTCTGCCTGTAAGCAGGCTTGCACTGTATCCCTGAAAATCTGTTTTTAATAATTAAGTGTTAGTACCCCGGGGAAATGTGGCTGATGGAATTCTCCACAAATTGCATCTCTGTGTTGCCAGAGGAGGAGCTGGACATGGCCGTACGGGACCGGGGATTGTTCTACTATCGCCTTCTGCAGTCTGGGGTGGAGGAGGTGAAGCGGGTCCTGTGTAGCCCCAAGTCTGACCCCTCCCTGGGGCTCCTGGGGGACCAGACCAAGCAGCCTGTCAATGCCTGGGCTTGGGAGTTCAACACTCTGGCCACAGTGTATGGCAGAGAACGCTGGGCACTCGCCACTGCTCACCAGCCTGTGGAACCCTCTTACTCCTGCTCCCCTCGTGCTGACTCCAGGAACAGAGACACAGGTAACCTGCCTCACCTTCCCCTGGGATCCGTTCTCCCCTTGCCAGCACATCACAGAATCCCAGAATGGTTTGGGTTGGAAGGGGCCTTGAAATTCCTCTCGTTCCACCCCCTGCCATGGGCAGGGACACCTCCCACTATCCCAGGTTGCTCCAAGCCCCGTCCAGCCTGGCCTTGGACACTTCCAGGGATGGGGCGGCCACAGCTTCTCTGGGCAGCCAAGATGTTCTCCCATGGGTTTATGGGGAAGGTCAGAGCGCTTTGGGGATGCTGACTTGGTGTTCTGATCACCTTGTGCAGTGTGTGGCTGGTCACTCACGAGCCCAGGGGATGCTGCTGGTGGCACTGGGATTCCAGCCTTCCTCTGCTCCATCAAATGGGCTTTGTGGCACTGGGAGCTGCATCTCACATGTGGTTGTGCTTTCCTTTCAGAGTCGCTGGTTTCTGAAGGGAATAAGGAAGTCCTCGAGGTTCATCCTGATCCTCTGATGTCTGAAGGGAATAAAGAAGTCCTCAAGGCTCATCCTGATACAGGCAGCCTGAGCTTGATTCCTGATGTTTCCCTGACTGCAGAACAGTTTGAGAAGACCTGGCTGAGCCTGGACACGAGCTGCCAGCTCTCTGTGCCCTGGTGTGGGCCTGTCCACCCAGACACCATCCAGACAGCCCTTCGTGTTGTCCACATCCAGACCATTGCCATGAGCAAAGCTGGAGCTCAGCCCTGGAAAGCTTATCTGAGTGCCCAGGATGACTCAGGCTGCCTCTTCCTCACAGAGCTCCTGCTTGAGGCCGCAGATTCAGAGCTGCAGGTGTCAGTGAAGCAAAATGAAGCAAAGCCAGAGGCACTGCAAGCTTTCATCTCAGCCTTGAGGACGGTCCTGGAGGCAGTGGCTGGACTGGAGTCTTGACTGGTCCCTGCTCCCAGCAGGATGCATGCTCAGGACACAGAAAGTTGATTTCTCTGGCTTCTTTTGCCATGCCCAGTGCTGGTTTGGTACTTTTAAACTGCAGAGTGTTGGCAGCCCCGCCCTGGGCCTGGAAAGCCTGAGTGGTGTGGGGGAAGCTGCAGCTGGGGAATGGGGCAGGGTGAAGGGTCTGCCCTCCCTCTGGGCTGGGGAAAGGACAGGGTCACTCTGGTGTGAGTCACAGGACTGGTGGCATCCGTGGTGGTTTGTCATGAGGCACAAACATCACTAGTGGAACTGGAGTTGAGCAGAGTTCAGGGGGGTGCTTTGGGGAGGTTTTTTCCTGAGAATTATAAATAAATAAATAATTAAAAAAAACCCAAAACATCAGAGGCACCATCTGCCACTTAATCTCACATTAAGAGGAACAGTGCAGTGAAGAGAGAATATTTCATTCTTGGCTCCCTTTGCATTTGTTTTAGTCTGCTGTCTGCTTTCAGTAGTAGCTTCACTTAGGGGTGAACAGAGCTCTGCTGGGCCAGAGGAGGGTGGGCAGGGTACATCCCGCTCACCAGAACCAGCATGTTCCATTTCCAAGGGACAGGCATGGGGTTTGTAGTTGAAATGTGTTACCGAGGTGGAGAATTGCCCTCTCTGAAGGTCCCCCCAGCTCCCTGTGCTGTTGCCAGGCTCCTTGATTGAGGGTGAGGTACGCAGTGAGATTGACCTAACAGGCCTTTAGGGTACTCTGTGAGGAGCACAAGCTTCTTTTAACTCTGTTCTGTCAGATTTCTTGTAAGTTTTGATTTCTTTCAATGGCTCGATTGTACCTTCAAATGGCAGTGTGCCTTCCATGCACTTCACTGGAACCCTGTCACTGTTAAACAGACTTCTGATTTTCTTAATAAAAATGTGGGTCATTCTTGGCTGATTCCTGGAGTTTCTTGTTCCTTCAACCCTCAGGACTGTGGATGGAGTGATCTGGTCACTGCTGTGGATCAGGGCAGATCTGCAGCCCAGCTCCTGCCTCTGTGTCCAGCAGGGCTCTTTGCTCTGACCTTCCTTGAAGCAAAGCTTTAAGGAGCAATTGGGCAGTAATTAATCTCAGTCTCATATGCCAAATTAGTGTGAGGGGTGAACCTGCAGGTGAACTCAAAGACAGATCATCAGTCAGCTGCTCCTCTTGAGTTTCCCCATCTGTGTTGTGTCCCTGTCCTTAGGGTGAGCTGCACTGAAGCATTGGCATCGTGCAGTTTTCAGGATAAAATAGCTGCTAATTTGTTGGCAATCCCTTATTTACTCTGCTGTGCCTACACCGAGTCTGGGCTCTGTCTGGGAAGGGACTTGGAGCTTCTTTTATCCAGACTCCTTTCTTGATGAAGGAGCAGGTCAGCAGACTCCAGTAACTTCTAAATATTTATTTCAGCTGATCTTAGCAGAAATGACTTCATTTGGAGCTAAACCATGCCCATAGCTGTGTGTAGCCCAGGAGCATGGCTTTGCTAAACAAAGTCCTGCTGGAGTCAGCACCAAACTTCCCTTCTGCTTCTCTGTCTCAGGGTTTAATTCCTTAACTCAGGATCGTGGAAGCTCAGTTTGTTCCCCTAGTGGGAATCAAAATGATGACTGATGGGCCATAAAAACGCAGTTTTACAGACCCCAGTTGGTGTTCTCCCGGGGGAAGGGATGAAATCAGCCTGGGACAGGGTTGTAGTGGGTGGTGGGTCACTCATCCTGCCCTCTGTATCCTCTTCCTGCCAGTCACTTTAAACCTGCCTCGGGTTCTTTCTCTAAAACACATGCACAGGAGGGTCTGGTTTGTTTTCAGAACTTGGACAATTGACAGAAAGGGCTGTGCTGCTTTCCAGAGGAGAACTTGGGCTTTTCATTGATGTGACTGGAGAAAAGCTGTTGTGCTTCTTCCAGGCACTGCAAGCAGAACCCGACACTAAGCAAAGTGTAAAAGAGATTCTCTATCTCTGCAAACAAAACCAGTAACGTTTGTTGTTATCAATTGGTTTTTCTTCTTGTGCTTCTCTTAAATTTAGCAGTAAAAGTGGGCTTCACTCCGACTCAAGCCTCCAGGTTAGTGCTTAGTGCTGCAGACTCAGCGGGTGAGCGTTTGTTTTAAAATGTTTTCCATTAATTATTCTAAAGGTCACTCTTCCAAGGCTTATTCCTGCAAAATTAGCATTTGATGTTTTAAACTAAGAGTGATTAGCAGCCCTCTGCCTTTTAGCTACTAAATACAGAAATCCTGGAGCTGCTCTGTACCCCACCTGCAAGGCAACACGGAAGGGGACATACGGAATGGCCCTAGTTACAGTCAGGGAGAGAATCAGACTTGGTACAATCTGAAGCCTTTGTGCAACACATGAGGTATTGGAAATATGGAAGATGTGATTCTCACATCTTTTGGGAGTTTTTTTGGTTGAGAATTGTTGGTTTTAGCTTAGTTTTGTTTAGCTTTCCCCACTTCTGCAAGTAGAAAAGATGGATGGCCTTCCAGAACTGGGCTCTCTGCCTACTCTTCCCACCTGGGAGTGGCCTCCCCTTTGCCTGTGGGGTTTTTCAAGTGTTACAGAGTGAGAGGTGAGTCAGGCTGGCATCCTTAATTCAACCTTTACAGTCTGCTGGAGTCAGATTTGATCCTCTCTTTTGGCAAAAGTCATGAGATGTGGGGAACTGTGGCTGGAAGAGTTGACCTGAAGCACATGGATGGTTTTTCTCTGCTCAGAAGTCGTGCAGTCCAGGGCAGTAACACCTGTTTGGGTGTCAGCATCTGCCTGAAGGATTCCTTCAAAATATTTTACAGCTGATGTGGGAAACAGACTAAAGCTTCCACCCCTGGAAGTGTCCAAGGCCAGGTTGGACGGGGCTTGGAGCAACCTGGGGTAGTGGAGGGTGTCCCTGCCCACTGAGATGAGCTTTAAGGTCCCTTCCAACCCAAACCATTCTGGATTCTACGTTCAAAGCGTGAAGGGGAGCTGTGGATTTTCCATGCTGTTCTATGGACTCTTCCAGTCACATTCCAGGTTTGAAGCCCTCCTGGTGAATCACAGCCCCATGGGATGTGAATGCTCCACAGCTGCCCGCTGTGCTCACCCCTGGGTACCCCTGACAGCGATGGCTGGACACCGTGCTGGAGGAATTGGGGTGGTGGGGGGCTCGGACTGGTGTCCAGCACGTCCCCACCCCTGTCCTCGGTGCTGCCCACCCCGTGCCAAGTGGGGGTGGTTTGAAAAGAGGGCGCGAGGGCCCCGTGCCGTGCGTTCTGTTGTGCTGTTTGACCAGGATTATCTGCTACGCACTAATTTCCTTTAGGGCTGTGATGAAGTCAGAAAACCACAGCCAGCGCTCCCCGCGGTGCCTTCCGCTGCGGATCACTTGACATGTCCCTTCCCAGGAGGGCCAGGCCAGGCACGCTCCGGCTCCGGCACCATGGACCAAAGGGGGATCCTGCTACAGAACCTGGAAAGGGCCCAAGGCAAGAAGCTCAACCGAGGAGAGTTCGCAGAGGAGTTTTTGGTGAGTTCGCTCAAGGCTCGGTTCAGTGTGTCAGCTCATTGCGGAGGGAATCGCTCGGTCACTGCTCAAACGTGTGACAGTGAGATTTTCTAGGAGTTTTGTAGCAGACACCCAGGAGTTAACTGTGCTAAGAGGAATGTAAAGACATGAGAGGAATTTAATGGTCTGCATTCGAACTCTTTGCTTTTTAACTAATTACCCGAGTGCTTCCTGTTTTCTGCTTGGCGAATGCACTTGTCGGGACACGGTTTCACTTTGCCCGGTAACAGAACTGGGGGGACAGGGAGGGATATGGAGCCTCTGGCCCTGGTGACAGAACTGAGGATACAGGGAGGAATATGGAGCCTCTGTCCCTTCTCCCCACTGCAATCTGTTAGACCCGTGGCACACGAGTTCCTGCCAGGGATCTCCGGTTTCTCCTCGGCTTAGCTTGTCCTCGTTTCCATAGAGCAGCTGTGGCTGCCCCATCCCTGGAAGTGTTCAAGGCCAGGTTGGATGGGGCTTGGAGCAACCTGGGATGGTGGAAGGTGTCCCTGCCCATGGCAGGAAGTGGAATGAGATGAGTTTTAAGGTCCCCCCCAACCCAAACCAATCTGGGATCTATGTGCTCTACATGTGCTCCTGGCCCCTCCTGGAAACTACTTTCTTGTTTCCTCAAAGCAAAAGCTGCAAAAAATGCTAAGGGCTCCCACACCCCCTGAGTTCTGCATTGCCCTGAATTTGTGAGCTCTCTGATACATTTTCTGGTTTGGGTGCCAGGGATGAGGCTCAGATGCCAATGCCCCATCTCATGGCTGAAGCTGGTGGCTGGAGATGGCTCTTGGTGTATCAGCTGGAGGCAGGTGGCTCTGACAGGCTGGCTGGGCTGCTCTGAGGGGCAGTGACATTGCCCAGCTCTAACAGACTTAGGGAAGGGTAAAACTGGTACCTCTGTGAGATCTGAGGTGTCGAACACTGGACCGACCCCTGGCAGTGGGCTCTGGATTACTGAAGGGTCCCCATTAAAGCTCCAGCCCTGCTCTGTCGTACCAGCGAAATCTGGCACTTCAAACACTTGGGGAAAGCTGAGTGCTTGGTTTCCAGGTGTCTGGGGTGGAGGGAAGTGATTAATCTGAGCCTGCAGTGACAGTCTGTTGTTCCATGGAACAAAGCGCTGTCACAGCCTGCTGAGTTTCCCCTCTCTCTGCCGGGGTGTCTCTGTGTGTGAGGCAGTGGGCTCTGAGCCCTGCTGCTCAGGCTGGCTCCAGCAGCCTAACGTATCAATTTCTGATCAAAATGGCCGTGGAAATGGTCAAGACTGTGTTTCCTCTTTTATGGGATAAGATCTTCTCAGAGTGACTTGATTTGTAGCCACTTTGGCAAGGCAGTGGCCTCACCAGGCCATCGTGTTGGCTTGTGTTTCCAAAGGTGACAGAAATATTCAGTGCCATTTCTCCCCTAATTCCTGCCCTCTCCTTGTGGGACCAAGCATTTGTATGTGCAAATTGTGGTGACGTTACTGTAAACGACAGGGGGTTTGCTAGAGTCCCCTTTTTCCGTCTGTGCAGCCTCACAGCTGCACACTGCCCCGGCTCCCCAGGGAATGGGCACGGCCCCAAGGCTGCCAGAGCTCCAGGGGCGTTTGGACACCGCTCTCAGGCACAGGGTGGGATTTTGGGATGTCCATGCAAGGCCAGGAGTTGGACTCAATGATTCTTGTGGGTCCCTTCCAGCCCGGGATATTCCATCATTCTGTGACTCCCACTTGCTTTTTCATACCTGGGCATTTCCCAAGCGGTTTCACGTCAGACTATTCAGGGGCAGAAAAGTCAGATGATTCAGGGCCTTGGCTCTGGAAGACAGCTTTAGTATGGAGTGATGCCCCTTCCACAAAAGCTTTCCCTGGAAGCTGGGGGTGCACTGGAAGGAGGCAGGGGAGGATGTGGCCAACACCAGAATTGCTCAGAAGGTTACAGGGATGTGAAGGCTACAAAACCCATCCTGCTCCCACAATTTCTATCCTACTGTGTCTGCTCTACGTTCTTCATCAATAGAGGCTGGACACATGGACTGTCCTGGGCCTCCTGTACCTCCTCCCTGACTCATTCCATCAGATCTCTGAGATTTAACTCCTCGGGTATTGTGGCTGAATTTTGTGTTTTAAAACTGCAGTTTAGTATTAAAAACCAACAACCTGGACACAAAAATATGAAAGAAAAAATACAGCAAGGATGGTGCTTCTGAAGTTGATGGTAACAAATAGTACGTGTCATTTAGAAGCTGGTGGCAGTGAAATAAAATTCTATGCTTTGCCAGGAGAAAGATGCTTTAACTCTCTGTGAGTGCTGCAGCTTTATCCTGAAAATGAAAGAGATGAGAGATTTGCAGCCCTACGAGTCTGTCCCAGGCCTCCTTGTCCCTTCTCTTTCATCAGTCCATGGAGCCACCCTGCTCCAGGTGCTTGTGCTCCCGTAGTGGCTTTGGCATCACTGCTTCCAGCTACGGACAGGAGCATCTCTACCAAAGCAGGAAAAATCAATAGATTTACCTGTCCTTTCTGGTATCATTTGTTAGAGGTGCTTTGACATTGTCACTCCTCTGATCTGGGTGCCATTTGTACTGAGAGTAATTCCCCTGGGCCTCGCTCACTTGTGAGGTCGATGCTTTGTGTCACTTCACAAGCCGACGTGTGGGCACTGCCTCAGCACACACTTTCCATTCTTCAGAAGCCTGTGCTGGGGCTCTCAGGTGGTTCTGTCTCTATTCTTGCTCTGAGAAAAGCCACTCAGGAAAGAATTAATGGTGCCGACCTTGCTTTGTGGTAGCAAACGCGACCCCTCGGGACCTTCATGTGCTCTCTAGTAGTGCGCTGGCTGTAGCACGTCTGCTGTAATTTGTTCCACTCTTTTATCACAGAAGCTGAAGAGACAGTCAACAAAGTACAGATCGGATAAAATCTACCCTACAGCAGCATCTGAGCAGCCAGAGAATGTCAAGAAGAACAGATACAAGGACATCTTACCTTGTAAGTTGGAAATGGCACGTGTTCCTACTCAGCCTTTTGTTTTTCTTACTTTTCTTGTTCTCATCCTCTGGTGCCTGCCTGCACAGTGGCTGGATGTGAGCATCTCACTGCTGTCTGTTGGCTTTGAGTCCTGCTGTTCAGATTTGGGGCTTTGGCTGCTGCAGTGCCTGCTCTGGGGGACTTTGGCACATTATCAACACTCTCAGGCACACGGTGGAATTTTGGGGATGTCCTGTGCAGGGACAGGAGTTGGACTCAGTGATCCTTGTGGGTCCTTCCCAACCCAGCATATTCTGTGATTCTGTCATATTTTCTACAGACAGAAGGACTCCTATTCACTAGGAAACGCATCCTCCGGTGCTCATCCTTGCAAGCTTTCTGGGTAGCATTGCAACCACTTGCATCCAAAGGCCTTTGGACAACGATGTTTCCGTGATGTACAAAGCAGACAACAGGCAAAACCTGCTGTGGCTTGTCCTGGCTTGGTGCAGTGGTCTCCAAAGGACAGTCTGTCCCGGGATCAGAGCAGATTGTCTCTTTCATCCATTCCAGCTTGGAAAAGAAAGTAAATCACAGAATCATTAAGGTTGGAAAAGACCTCCAAGATCGAGTCCAGCTTTCAAACCTTTGTACCTAACCCCACAGACCTGGTTTGAGCCCGGAGTGCCTTTAGGTGGTTTTGGGCTCGGCTTGCTGCATGGTCAGAGGCTATCAGCGTTGCACTGGGGTAGTGGCAGCACCTGCAGCTCTCTCCTAGACCCTCCCCCACTCTCCAAAAGGATCTTGTCCAGCCCCTGTGTGTGTAGGCAGCGGCACTTCTGAGCAGGGCTGTGGGAGGCGTGGGAGGGACACGAGCAGCTTGCGCAGCCACCCGCCCGCCCTGGATGAGCTCTCTGACACGAGTGCTCCCCCAAAGCACCTTGTGCTGCCCTCCGAGGACTCGGTGACCGTGAAAGACAGACACTGACTGCTGCTTCTTCTGCTTTTGCAGTTGACCACAGCAGAGTGGAGTTGTCCCTGATTACATCCGACACAGATTCTCATTACATCAATGCCAACTTCATCAAGGTATGGCCTCTTTTGTGGCGTTTTGTCCTGCAGAGGTGTCGGTGCTGCCGCCTCGGTTGTGCCAGGAGGAGCAGGTCGGGGGCTCTGGCGAACCAAAGGGCTCTGCAGGAGTTTCTGGGCTGTGCTCAAGGATAACTGATGTAAGAAGATGTGCACAACCAGTGAGCCCTCCAGAAACCCTCCGTGCAGCACGGAGGCACCCGGCTACGGGGCAGGGGCCACACTCGCGCCAGGGCCACGGGTGGAACAGTTTGTGGTTCACAGCCCCAACTTCCTCATCGCCGTTGCTGCCTTTGGTGGGTGACAGTGGTGCAAAATTGCCTGTGGCCAGAGTCACCTGGGCTAAAACCAGTGCAGAGGCAGGAAACCTTGCAGTGCTGCACGGCTGGGACGCGCTGCCACGGAGAGCAACAGGGCAGGTCAGTGTGGGACGGTGCTCCATCAGCAGCTCCATGTGTTTTGGGACTGTCCTGGGCCTACAATCCTTCTCTGATTGACAGATAGATGGATGGATAGATGGATGGATGGATAGATGGATGGATGGATAGATGGATGAAAAAATGGATGGATGGATGGATGGATGGATGGATGGATGGATGGATAGATAGATAGATAGATAGATAGATAGATAGATAGATAGATAGATAGAAGGTTCCCTTCATTCTCCATGCCAGTGACCCAGGGCTCTTCTGCAGAAGAAAAGACCTTCCCAACAGGACCATGGTTCATTCTGTGGCCACATCACCTTCAGGCTCCCAGAGGACCGTAAGAACTGGTGCTGGTCTCAGCTCAACCCCAGCTCCCCGGCTCGGCCCTGCCTTTGCTTTGCACACCACTGCTTGAGTTAATGCATGTGCCCAAAATTCAACTACATGAAAGTCCTTTTACATTCTTTATGGGCTTACTGATAGAAGTAAATTCAGAGAGAGGAATTACTTTATTTCTGCTGGTGAACTATGCACAGATGTGTCCATGTCTGGCTTGAATGTTCCAGGGTGTCTACGGGCCAAGAGCATACATTGCAACCCAGGGTCCTCTCCCCACTACTGTCACTGACTTTTGGAGGATGATTTGGGAATATGAAGTCCTGGTAAGGTGCAGATTTGTATTTAACTATAAAGTTTATATGTCCTTTTTTTTTAAGAAAAGTTGTCCTTATAGCCAGAAGTCCTTTGTTTCTGGAGCCAGGGTTTCACTCCAGATGCTGAGTGTGTCCCACCTCCCTCCCGTCAGCCTCCTCCCGCTCGTGCCAAGGCAGGAGTCTGCTGGTGGCTGTCCCTGCCTTTGGGCTCTGGCTGGGGAGGTCCTTGTGCCAGGCTGTGGGTGATGTCCCAGTGTGACTTGTCCGGCAGTCGGGGCCGGGGGGAAGGCAGCCCACAGAGTTTCCTTGATATGTACCCACAAGAGATGAGTTCAAATTTGCTGCCTGGGTAAGAAACTTGTGTTCAAACTTTTCTAATGAACCTTCTTCCTGCAGGTCGTGGTCATGGCTTGTATGGAGTTTGAGATGGGGAAGGTGAGTAGCGTGTCACAGATGGCCTCTGAGTGCCAGGGCAGGGTGAGAGATGCAGATTTTTATTAAATCCCACTAGTGACAGCGAGTTTCAGTTTGATATGAGCTGTTTTCTGGGTCTCCAGCTACAAATGGTCCTGTGGGAGATGTCCCTGCCCGTGGCAGGGGGTGAAATGAGATGATCTTTAAGGTCCCTTCCAACCAAACCAGCCTGGGATTCCATGAAATCCTTCAGCCATTTCCAGCAGCATAGAGAATCTCTCTGGAAAGGGAAAACTAGCAGTGGCAGCTCCAAGGAAGGGGAGGCTGGAGCTGGACAGCAGCAGGAGCTGAGCCTCTTCCCAGCGTGAATTTTGTCCTGAAAAGCGAAAGAGGAGACAGCACAGCTGGGCCAGTGGGGAATAACCAACACACCCTGCTTGTCCCAACAGAAGAAGTGCGAGCGGTACTGGGTGGAGGTGGACGGCTCCCCCCTGCACTGCGGCCCTTTCGCCATCACCTGTGTGAGTGCAGCCACCTCAGCACCCTGCCCCACCCCGGGGCACCCATGGAAAATGTGACTCTGACTTCTTCTTCCGCAGGAGGCCGAGGAGAAGAGGAATGAGTACGTGATTAGAAGTTTAAAGGTGACCCTGAAGGAGGTAAGGAGGAAAGGTCAAGGCAGAAAATGCACCTGGGCCGGCTTTGTTACATAAATAATATATTAAAACATGGTACATTTTGTGCACAAAATTTTACACTGCTCAGGCTGCTGAATTAGATTTGACAGCAGTTGAGGGAACAAAGAAAGTAAAAAATTCATTAACTCAGACCTCAGTTTCTAAGCTGTTTGTCAGTCACGGCAAATCAGACTCCGGGTAAGTGAGGCCAAGAATGTCATAAAACAGCTCCTGCAGCAAAACCAGCTGCAAACTTGTTCCTCTGCCCTTTGCCTGCTGATGCAGACGGGAGCTGGAGATGGAGCAGAAATCCAGCTTCCCTTGCCATGCCGACATTCCAGACCCTGCCACTGCTCTTCTCCTGCAGGCAACCCGCACCATCTACCACTTCCACTACAAAAACTGGCCGGACCACCACGTCCCCTCCTCCATTGAGCCCATCCTGGAGCTTGTCAGGGACATTCGCTGCTACCAGCCCGATGACAGGGTCCCTGTCTGCATCCACTGCAGGTGGGTGACCTGGCTGCCGGCAGGGAAGGGCTGCTGGCCCCCAGACCCCCATGCTCCCATGTCCCGAGGGGTGACAGAGCAGGGAAGATGGCCAAGCCCACAGCCAAGCCCCTCTTGTAGGGAGCCCTAAGGCAAAGGGCTCCTCTGAGGACAGCCAGCATGGCCAGGGGGCAGGAGCAGGCCAGCAAGAGAATCACAGAATCACGGAATTGCTTAGGTTGGAAAAGTCCTTTAAGATGGTCGAGTCCAACCATTCTCCCAGCACTGCCAAGGCCACCACTAAACCATGTCCTTAAGAGCCACAGCTACACATCTTTTCCATGGTGACTTCACCACTGCCCTGGGCAGCCTGTGCCAGTGCTTGAGAATGCTTCTGGTGTAGAAATTTTCCCTAATATCCAATCTAAACCTCCCCTGGGGCAACCTGAGGCCATTTCCTCTTGTCCTGTCCCTTGTTAGTTGGGAGAAGAGACCAACACCTGGCTGGCTACACCCTCCTGCCAGGGAGTTGTAGAGAGTGAGAAGGTCTAGGTGAGAGACCACCACCACTGGGCATGTCCGTGTGTGGCTGGTCAGCACAGGAGGACTGAGAGCAGTTCTCAGGGGATGAGCTGTGCCTCCCAGCCCTGTGCAGCAGAGCCCTGCGTGGGCTGAAGCTGCAGCATCGTGCAGGTCTGCACCTTCTGCTGTGTGGGTGGGAGGGTCACAGGCAGCTGTGGGTCTTCTCCAAATATCCCTGTCAGAAAACACAGCGTGCCCACCCTCTGAGCTGTGCTGGCAACCCTGCTGTGGCTGTCATTGCAGTGCTGGCTGCGGCAGAACCGGCGTCATCTGCGCCATCGACTACACCCAGAAGCTGCTGAAGGATGGGGTGAGTGCCAACCCCTCGCTGCCTTCGATGGCACCTGCACCCCTCTGTCCGTCCCCAACCTTCCCTCTCCCTTTCAGCCCCTCTGACTGCACTCAGGTGGATTTCAGGTGGATGGGAGCTCCCCATGGCCTGACTGGACAACGGCAGTGGCTGAAGTGCTGATTCCCCATTCCCAGTTTGTGCCACTCCTCTCTCTTTAGACACTGACAGCATCACACCAGTGAGGCAGGATCCCCCCTCCACTGCTCCCTCTGGCCAGGCCTTCAGCTCACAGCACACGGCCCTGTGCTGGCCTTCACTCTTCAATGCATCTTTACTGTCTGTATTTGTCTCTCCGCACTTACACATCAGATACTCAGTGTTTACAAACCACCGCCTTGCTTTACTCTGACTCTCCAATAATGGTGCACAGGCAGTAATCCCTGGCCTCGGGGCACGTTGCTGGGACTCAGAGGAGAGCCTGCTGTCTTCTGTTCTACAGCTCCCTGAACCCATCCAACTGGGAAATCAGTGTCATGTCCTTCATGCTGCCCACAGCTGTTATAAAAAGGGTATTTTCTGTGGAGCGTGAGACAGGAGGGAGGAGGATGGTTTGTAATAAATAAAATAGCACTTAAAGCAGGCCCTTTGTTAAAAATTCTTGCAGTAGCAGGCCTGGATTTCAGACAGTGCTCTGAACTGCATCATGACTTGGAAGCTTAGTGGAATTAGACATGTCTATAATTTTTATCAGAGAAATCATAGAAATCATGGAAAGACTTGGGTTGGAGGGACCTTAAAGATCCTCTCTTTCCAGCCCCCTGCCATGGGCAGGGACACCTTCCATTATCCCAGGTTGCTCCAAGCCCCATCCAACCTGGCCTTGGACATTTCCAGGGATGGGGCAGCCACAGCTTCTCTGGGCACCCTGTGCCAGGGCCTCCCCACCCTCACAGGGAACAATTCCTTCCCACTATCTAATCTAAATCTCTCCTCTTCTAGTTTAAAGCCATTTTGTCTTTTCTCTTTCTCGCCAGATTGTTCCGGTGAACTTCAGTGTGTTCAGTCTGATCCAGGAAATGCGCACACAAAGACCTTGCATAGTGCAGACCAAGGTACGTTTGGGGAATGTCACCAACAGTCCATGCTGGGACCTCACCTTTTCCCCGGGAGGGTTCACAGCAGGGGAACCCAGAGCAGCAGTGCTGGTGGGAGCTGGGGTGTGGAGACGTTGTGCCAAGTCCCCTTTCTGAACAGAACAAGGATTTTGCAGAAATTAATTTGGTAGCTGAGCATTTCCTTGTGGACAGCTGGGACAGCGCTCGCAGTGTGGCTTATTGAACGCTTACACTGCGGTCAGGGACTGTCCAGGCAATAAAGTGGGAACTTTTCTCAGCTGCAACAGACTGAAGAGGAAGCTCAATGCAGAACAGCATTGTTTGCACACCCAAAAACCCCCCAAATGCTTCAGTGTGAGCCCTGTGAGAGTTGTGGCTTCTGCCTCTTCTCAGAACTCACACCCTGGCAACGGACAGGAAGGGCAGCTTCTCTCAGGGGTGATGCTTGGTTGGGAACAGGTGCCATTTACAGGTCCCACCCGTGCTGGCTGTCACATTTCTTTCTGTCTGGAATGCAGGAGCAGTATGAGCTGGTTTACGATGCGGTGATTGAGCTCTTCAAAAGGCAGATTCAAGCACTCGATGCCCAGAAAGATTTTGCTGCTTCACAGGTAAAAGTCCCAGGACAAACACCCTGCCTCTTGCAGCCTGGGCACTCCAGCTGTAACCTCAATTCCTGCTGCAGAGCTGGGATGAATTCCCATATTTTCTGCTTCCCTTGATACCCAGACTGAGTCTCTTTTGAAGTTAACCCATGAGAATCCAGCTCTTCCCCTGAATGTGCAATGCTTATCACAAACAAGACCTAGATTTTCTTCAGTCTCAAAACCTGTTTTCTATATATTTTTATGACTGTTTAATGTCATAAGTGAATAGAAAAGCACGAACTTTCTACAGGAGTGACTTGATTTCCATGGGGATGTGCCAGTGAAACTTGTCTTCACGGAGTCCTTGCAAGCAGCTGAGGGATTTTCAGACCAGGTTGGGAAGGTCCAGGTTGGGAAGCTTGGGATCACGAGGCAGTGAGGCTGAAAGTGTTACCTCATGTGTGCTAGTGAGGGAATCAGCACTACAGCCTGTCTGTGGGAGGTCATAGGGGGAAATATCTTGTGAAAAAACATGGCAAGGTCTCACAAATCTGTTACACCTCTGAGGAAAAAAAATGTGGTCTTGGCATGAAGTTGCATATTAATGTGAATAGCCAAAACATCTCTGCTTAAGGTTTTCTGTGCTCTTGCTGTTCTGTGACTGCCAGCATGAGCCTCACTGGATCAAGTCCAGGAAAGTAAACGCATCACAGCAAAGCCTGGAAGGTCACATTGAGCTCATTTTGTCAGAAATGTTTATCTAAAGAACTGGGAAGAGGATCCTGCAATGGGACTCGTGCCTCAGTTTTGCCATAGGATTTGCAGGACATTCCAAGCCAGAGCTGAGTGAGAAAAGAACTGGAAAAAGCCTTTTTGGACTGGTTAAGGACAGTCTGTGAGCAAAGGTCACACAGAGCTGGGCTGACACAAAATGCAGAGGACGTTTCAAGTCAGGATGTGGTTTTGTAGCTCTTGCCCAAAACTCTCGCCCCCCTAAACCTCCCTCTCCTCTGAGGACACTGTGCAGAGCACGGGGATGGCCATGAGCTGGTGTCACGAACGAAACCAGCATCTAGCTTGGCCAGTGTGGGCTCCTGAAGGCAGAGCGTCTGCACAGGCTGCCTGCCAGCTGTTTGGCACAGCTGGATGGCCGTAGGGCTCTCTGAGCTCTCATTTCAGAAAGGTGCTGGCAGGAGTTGCTCTTCAGGAAGTTCTGTCTGCTGTTTTCAGCTCCACCTTGGTGTTTTCAAGTTGGTGCTGGTCATTTCCCAAGTGCTTTAGTAATTAGAAGTAGCTGGCAAAAATTCCAGCTCCTGAAGCAGCAAGTTGGTGTTCTTTGCATCCTAACTCCTCACTCTTGTTTGCCAACATTTCCTTTCCCTAGGAAGGAGCAGAGCATCCTGTAGCCAAGCCGGTCCTGACTCCAGTGGAAGACATTTATGGCCTGAGTTTACTCACCTGGTAAGGCCTCAGCACAAGTATCCCTGGTTGGTATTTGCAGTCACAGTTTCAGAGAGATGAACTTTTTGATGTGTGCTTTGGAACACTTTAGCTCTCGGGATCTGCTGCCTCCCTTGAGTCCCACTTTGACTTTCATGTTTGTTCCTAACATAATTCATAGACTCATAAAGGTTGGAAAGGGCTTCTAAGACCACTGAGCACAACCATTAACCCAGCACTGCCAGCTCCAACACTAAGCCACGTCCCCAAGTGCCACGTCTACATGTTTTATGAACACTTCCACAGATGGTGTTTCCACCACTTCCTTGGGCAGCCTGTTCCAATGCCTGATCACCCCCTCAGTGATGAAATTTGTCCTAATTTCCTGATAATTCTTGCTCTTCTCACTGATGTGTTTCAGCCTCTTCCCTGTGTGCAATTGTCAGTCCCCTTCTTCTGCCCTGGGCTTTGTTTCATGCAGTGTTTCACATATGAACTGAAAACAGTATAAAACAGAATTAAAAAAGCCTCAGGCACATGGAGACACCGAGGGCTGGGTCATCCCAGCCCTCTGCCTGGCATGGAATGCCCCCACACTGGTCCCATCTTCCATCTGCACATTCCACTCCAGTGCCCCTTGCTGCAGGAATAGCAATCCTGAGGATCCAACTTCCCAACACCAGCAGCTTCCAAGGGTGGTGGGATCTCTGTGGGCACGGTTGGGATTGCAGTGTCCTCTTTCTGTAAATAATTTTGCTTTTTGGCTCAGCTTGCTGGCATAAAGGGGCCTCCCCTGTTCACCATTTAATGGTGTTGAAGTGGAGCACAGTCTTTCCCTGAGCTCCTCTCTTGAGGCTGGGCTGGGCTCTGCATTCCTGAGGGAATTGCTCCTGGGAGCAGTGCTGTGGGCTCCATTAGTGGGCTAACATTTTCTGAGCCTTTGATGGCTTTGACTCCACACCACTTTATTGTGCTTTACTGCAGCTCAGAGCGAGAGGAGCAGGTTCCACACCAACATCTCCCTCCGCAGCAGGACGGGCACCAACGTGTCCCTCCGGTGGCACAGAGCAAAGCGTGCCTGCCCTCACTGTGTGCCACGGGGGCACAGCACAGCTCTGCCCGGGGCGTGCCCCCCATCAGACAGGCCATCTCCTTCGGTGCTTTGAACTTCATCAGCTGCAGGAGAGTGACTGCTGGCGAGCCCTGGGGTGCTGGGGATGCCCCTCAGAAACGCCGCAGCTGGGAGCTGGACCTGGAGCCAAAGGGAGCAGGCGGGAGGGGGCCCGGTGCCAGGGCACCTCTGGCATGGACTGTATCGACCCCTCTAGCGCTGGGGCAGCAGGGAGAAGACTGGGAATGGGATGCCGGGGATGCCAAGCCTGTTTGGAGTCCACAGCGGCCAAAAGCCGGTCACTCAAGCTTCCAGGATGGATTTTCCCCTGTGGATCTGAACCCCTCCAGACGAGCAGCAGACGCCCCCCCAGGCCACAGGAACCAGGGGCAATGCCCTCACCCTCACCTGTGCTCAGCAGAAGACCCCTACTTCTCATCACTCTCACCAGACGACCCCGTGTCCCCTGTGTTTCCCTTTCTGGAGGGGCAGGATGAGCTCCTCCCTTCTTGCTCTGCCAGTGCCCCACTACAGCCCACCACAGCCAGCTCCCCTTCGTCCCACCACGCTCCCCTGAACGAGGAGAGGATGTTCCCCTTGGGTGAGTGCTACTGGGACAAGGGGACATGTGGGACCAGGTCACTCTGGACTGGGGCGTGCTGGAGGGAGTGGTCAGTGTGGTCATCTGGTGTCCAGGCAGGGCTGTAGCTGCTCCTCAGGACTGGGCTCTCATGGGAGCTGAGGGAGCAATTAGTTTCATCCTCACACTCTGCCTTGATTTTTTCCCACAAGCATTTTTAGAACAGTGTAATTTTGGTGTTTGAGTTACACAGCTGCTCTGAACCACTGTGTCACCTCAGAACAGCTCTCACGGGGAGGTGGGGATTCGTGCTGACCAATTCTTACACGAAGGTGCTCCAAAAAGTATTCAGAAAGCTCCCAGAAATGTTTTTTTCTAAGGATCTAATTTTCAGGTCAAACCCCACTCTTTGTTGCAGAGTGTCATGCAGGGGACACAGAAATCTCACTGAGATTAAGAAATCCAGGATTTCAGGGGCCCTGATCTACCTGATCTACTGGGTGACACCCCTGCCCATGGTGACAGTGTTGGATCTAAATGGTTTTTAAGGTCCCTTCCAACCCAACCCATTCTATGATTCCATGATTCAACACAAGTATTTTGCCCAGATCTGTATCCTTAAATCCATCACCTGTCATATGAGGAAGGTGGAATTATTCCTTGATCTGGTTAGTCCTGGTCCAGTTGGACATTTCCTGTTGTCCACAGCTTTGGCACTTGCTCCACTTTGCCCTGCCCAGGCCCCTCAGCACTCACTCACAAAGACACGCTCGTTATCCCGGTGCCCTTGGGAAGTTCTGGGAGCTGCAGCCCAAGCCAAGCAGCAGCGGAACCACCAGCTGTGTGCCTGGCTGTGCTGGGTTATGCTCTTTTTCCTAGTGCAGTTGGTGCTGAGAGCTACTTGGATGTTTTACCAAAGTTTAGAGGTGTTTAACCTTAATCTCTGGTGCGTGGCAGGGCAGGAGCAACCCCCTCCTCTATACAGGTCTGTGGTCCCCCTCATGTCCTGCCATGCCAGTAACCTGTGTCTCTCCAATCAGCCCCCCTGCCACAGCCAGACGATGATGATGATGCTCCACCCCTGCCCCAGCGCACCCCCGAGTCCTTCATTGTGGCCAGCGAGTCGGGTAAGTGGTTAACAACATTAAACGTGGGTCAGAGGAGCACTGAGGGCTCACCCAACATCGGTGTGGTTCCCTAGCATCCGGCAGTGCCTGTGCTCCGGCTGCCTGGGATGACAAACGATCTCTCTGGTGTTCAATTGCTTCTAGGACAATTTCCTCAGGCCACTTCGGATTTCCAGCTTCCAGACAGAAATCCAAATATTGGAACCTCCTGGGAGTGGAGTGGTGAGTCTCACTCAGAGGGGTTTCATGACCCTGTGAGACTGAGACCATGTAAGGTAAGTGGCTTTTTACCTCTTTTCCAGCTCTATTCCTATGCCAATCTCCTTATCATGTTTCCTTCTGTGAGAAAGGCTCTAGTTTTGGCACCTTGTACTTGCCATAAATTATTTCATAGAATCACAGAACCATGGGATGGTTTGGGTTGGAAGGGACTCTTAACATAATCCCATTCCACCCCCCTGCCATGGGCAGGGACACCTTCCACTAGACCAGGTTGCTCCAAGCCCTGTCCAACCTGACTTTGAACGCTTCCAGGGATTTCAGGGCTCAGGATTGGAAAGAAGACGTGGCCTCTGTCCGGCCCTTCTCATCAACATCTACTCAACATTTACTCCAAACATTATTTTTTGGGATTCTAAGACCAGTACAGGGTAATAAACATATTGCCCCTCATTTAGAGAAGGATAATGAAGACAGGACGTTAGTGTTCTGCTGAGCTTCACACAGTCCCGTGGAACCAGCAGGAGCTGAACAAAATTTAGGCATCTCTTGATCATCCCATAGCTGAGTGACAGCTCTGTGAAGTGGAAGAATTAGGCACAAGTCTGTCTTCCTTTACATGAGCGTGGAGGTGTGTGTGGGAGGGTGTTTGCACATCACATCCTTTCCTCATCTTCTCTGGCTTCCTTGTGTGCAAGAAAACAACATTTGGATGTGAGAATTTTAAATACCTGCCTTGTTTTTTTGTTTCCAGAGTGTGAAGCTTTGGAGCCCACGAACAGGTATAAGTTTAACACTGGGATAATCTTTGTAATTAAGACCTGCTTTTTTCCTGAAACTGCTTTATTTAGAAAATGTGTTTAAGATCTGTGCTCAGTGCAACGGAAATTGTTGCTAAATAGTTCTGCAACTAAATAGTTCTAACCAGAACAGTTCTGCAACCAAATGAACTGGTAGATTTATATTTCCTAATCAGCTCCTGCCTCATCCTGTACATGAGGATGTTCCTTGCAGCCTCCCCTTTGTCTCCATGTTGTGAGTTTCCTTTGAGACAACTGAGATAAGCTGGTTGGTTATAATTTTTATATATATTATTATTTTAAAGCTAGGTAACCAAGTCTTTTATCTTTGCTTTCTCAGAGACAACCCAGGATCGCTCTAATTCTCCTCCTCCGCTTCCTGAAAGAACCCCGGAGTCGTTTGTCCTCGCTGAGGCAGCAAGTGAGTGCTGAGCTCTTTTCTCAGGATGTAACTGAGGTTTTGCACTCACACTTAAACCTGTAGGTTTCTGAGAGCATGGCCCACTTGTTCAAAGCATTACAATGTAGTGCTTCAGCACTTCCCTGCAGGCGAGTTCAGCAAATACAACGAAAATAAGCACAAGTAGGGAACCTGCAGAAAATTTCTAGAAGTGCTGCATTAGAGGAGAAGAAAAGCAACAACAAAGCGCTTGGAAAAAAGCAGGAGGATTTACGAATGACCACTGAAAATGTATGTACGGTGTACGTTCCAGGTCTGCAGCCTGCTGCAAGAAATTCCTCGAGTCCTGCGGGTTTGGAGAACAAGGGCTCCGAAACATCATCCAAAGAGCTCATGAAATGCTTCAGGAGGAGCAAGGTAAAAGAAACAAAAGAAAAGGTGTGGAAACTGGAGAAGGTGAGAGAAGAGCTGGCTCTGGCATAGCTGCTGCTGCTGCTCTCTCACTGCTAACTGGGGGAACAGGGCCCTGCTTCGAGACCACTCAGGTTTCGGGCAAGAAAACAAGAGTAATAAAAATATTCTGGTGTAAAAGTGTAAACACCCGCCCTGTCTGCACTGGGAACAGGGTAACACAGCCCTGTCCGGGGCAGTGGTTATGCCTCAGAACTCCACCCACCTGAGTGCCAGTTCCTCTGGGAAAAAGTTGCTCCAGTGGAGTCTGAGTCTGTCCTACAAGGACAGAACCATCACAGCCTCCTCTTGTTGAGGCTCCTGTTAATTATCCTCGTGAGCTTGTACTTTGGGGTCTTATGGTGGAACAGAAAAGCATTTGAGGGAAACAGCAAGAAAAATACAAACTGGCGGCATTTGGGATGACAAGGAAAAAGCCAGAGCGGCACAAAATTTGTTTTGATGAGATGTGAGACTTATACCTTTACCAGTGGATTCCCTTTACCACAGTAGCTGATACACTGCTTCCTACATTTTTTTTCCAACTAGCCTTTTTCTATTTTTTTTTTTTTTTACAGAGCTTGAAAATACTGAAAAATGTGAAAAAAAGTAAGTCTTTTAGGCTAATATCTTCCCGATGGATTTAGGCAAGTATTTAAATGTGTGGGATGGAAATACCAAGAACCTGAATTTTTCCAGTGTGAAATTCCCCACCCTTTGGAGCAGGACACACAGAGCTGTGCCAGCTGAGCACCTGCTTACCTGGAGAGCTGCAGCTGTTGTAGGAATGGCATAAGGATGCTGTGCTGCCCTCTGGGTGCCTTGGGGACAAATTACCAAATTCTTCAGGTCATTCAAACCTGTGTTGCAGGACCCTACAAATGGGAGATATGGATGCTGGGAGAATGGGAGCCCCAGCCTGGATTCTGACCAGTCTATTTGGAGCACAAATAAGGACTCTCTCACTAAAATCACTTTGATCTAAAATTAAAATGCTTATCTTGAAAACAGGACTGCTAAAAAGTGCTTAAAGCACTTCTGAGCAAACGTTTTCTCAGCAGATCTTGCTGCAGTAGTAAATCCACTCCCTGCAAACATGGGATGGCACAAATTAAGGAAGGAATTGTTCCCTGTGAGGGTGGGGAGGCCCTGGCACAGGGTGCCCAGAGAAGCTGTGGCTGCCCCTGGATCCCTGGAAGTGCCCAAGGCCAGGATGGATGGGGCTTGGCACTGGTTTGACGGCTGGACCGGATGATCTTAGAGGCCTTTTCCAACCTAAAGAATTCCATGATTCTGTAAGTTTGGCTCTGGAATTACCAGCAACCAACCATTCTAGTCTCATTTTTTATTTCTAGGCATCTGCAGTCCATCTTCACTGACAAAATCATCAGAACCTGCCCCGACAAACTCTCCGAGGTCTTTCCTTAACTTTGGTATGTTTTCCTCTTCGTGTTTTGGTAGCAAGAACCTGGTTCTTGGGAGTCGAAATGCCAGGCAGAACACTTACAAACTACAAACATTGCAAATAATGCTCATTGGTTTTTACACATTTAGTTTTTACACATTTACAACTTTATTCACAACTACAGGATGTTGCTTTTCTGTCATATCTTAAAGCTTAGGAAAGATCTGAAATTACAAGTATTTTCAAATCCTGTGTTATTTTAAGGGATTATATAATCAGCATCTATAACATACAGAATTTGTTGCATTAAAAAGATACATAATTTCTTCCTAGGCTTTGCAAATCGATTTTCAAAACCTAAAGGACCAAGAAATCCACCCTCAGCATGGAAGATTTAGATGCATTTTAATGAACTTGGCGTTGCAGATTGGTGAAGTCCTCCTGAAATCCTTGGAATGCCCATCCCAGTGAGGCTTCCATCAAAATAAACACATCAAAAGCTGTTTCACGGTGTTGGCAGCTCAGGCACTACTTGCACAGCCACTGAATTTAAAGCTGGAGTCTTAAAGTAAAGAATATAAAAGTACCAGCAGCTTTCAGTTAATTCACAATGGGATGGAAGGTAAGCCCTGGAATACAAGGTTTATCCTAAGGAGGGACATATTTTTGTTGTGTTTCGGAATGTAATCACTTCAAAAGGATGGATTTGAGCATAAACTGATATGGGACCCAGTGAAGACTGTGGAATGATCTGGAGAGCCAACGGAGCGGAGTGAGGTGGATCAAGACCCTCACTCACGTTTGTAGGTCTACTGTAATCAAAGACACTGAAATGTTTACATTACTTGGACTACGAGGGAATTAGCATCCCAGATTTTGGAACTAATATAAGCTTTTCTTTTCTTTTTCCATCTGAGCGAATCAGAGCATTTGTCCAGATTTTTGGGCAAAAACTCTTAAGATGGTGATTGATCCCGCTAACTAAACCGAATCCTGAAACTAACCTGGTGTACCTGGACTGCACAATCGGCTGACCCAGCTCTTCTTCTATCTGAAAAAAAAAAAAAAATCCCAAAGCACCACAACAGCAAGCAAAATATTATTGTATTTTAAAAACAATGCCGTTTTTTAGGGATTTGTGATTCTCCAGCACGGAATTTCAGGTGGGAACAGGGAAGGCAAGATTTCCGCCAGATTCCTCAGCAGATTCCACTGCTGTTTCTATCAGTGGGGAGGGATAAAAATGCTGAACATTGCTTTATATGACTGTTTTCCTGTAAAGACAGAAAAAAAAGGAGGCGGGGGCGGGGGGATTTGGTCAAGAGGAATCTTCTGACCACTGCTGGAAAGGAAAACTCAGCTGGTTTAAAGTTGGAGGAATAGCCAATATTGCCTTTTTCTATTACTGAAGTCACAGGTTTTCTTAACAGCAGGAAACAGTGAAAGCATTTACCTAAATTATAATCCTGTTTCTCCCAGGCTGGATGGAGTTTGGAGCAACCTCGTGTAGCGGAAGGTGCCCCAGCCCATGGCAGGGGGTGAAACGAGATTTTTAAGTTCCCTCCCAACCCTTAACATTCTATGATTCAATGATTTTATTCCATTCCCCCGCCATGGACAGGGATGTGGTTTTGTAGCTCTTGCCCAACAGCAAGGCTTAGGCCTCTCCAACAGCTCCACATCATCTTTTTTAAGTTCCCTCCCAACCCTTAACATTCTATGATTCAATGATTTTATTCCATTCCCCCGCCATGGACAGGGATGTGGTTTTGTAGCTCTTGCCCAACAGCAAGGCTTAGGCCTCTCCAACAGCTCCACATCATCTTCCTCGCAGGAAAAGTGCCCGCAGCACCCCGCGGTCGGTGTTTAATGGATGAAGCACTTTAGAACAAGCGACACCGCCGTTAAAATAAAGTTTTTTACCCCTCCACACTCTCCTGCTCCACGCTCCCTCAGCGCTTTCCCGCCC
>VXAZ01000803.1:492383-534031 GCA_013399875.1 Gymnorhina tibicen
ACCTGTGGAGGGGTGCGGGCGGCGGCAGCGCGGCGGGCTCGGCGGCCCTGGTCCGGCCGTGTCGTAGCGGGCGCACGGCGGTGCTGCCCCGGGGACGGAGCGCGGGGTGGCCGCGCTGCTACTGCTGCTGTCAGAATCGCCCTCGCAGCAGGTTCAGCTGCAAGTGCTGTGGGAGTGAAGCTTTCTTCCCTCTATGCTTGCATAAACGCGTGAGGAGCTGCTGGGGTTTTTTTAAATTTTATTTTGTTGGTTTTGGTAAGTGCCCTGAGAAGGGTTCTCATGATTCTGTGCAAATATTTCTAAGACGGGTGTCAGAGGATGGTGCCAGATTCTTTTCAGGGGTGCCCAGCAACAGGACAAGGCGCAGTAGCCATAAACTAAAACACAAGAAGTTCCTCCTCAACGTGAGGAAGAATTTCTTTCCATGAAGGGTGTCAGAGCACTGAAACAGGTGCCCAGGGAGGCCCTGTCTGAAGATATTCCAAACCCAAACCTGTGTCACCTGCTCCAGGTGACCCTGCCTTGGCAGGGGGGTCGTGCTGGATGATCTCCAGAGGTCCCTTCCAACCCGAATTATTCTAATTTTCATTAATTAGAAAGGCCAAAATATCTCTGGATTTTGGTGTGTGCTGTGTGTGTTTTTGTTTATTTTTATTTTAACAGCACAGAGTGATTGTTTTGTTTCTGCTCAGAGATTTGTTATAGTAAAAAGCTTCTCGGAGAGAGCAACATAGATAAAAAATAACTGCAGAAGCTGCTGTAATTAAGAAGACAATGTGGTGAATTATGCTTGAGGAGTGTATGGGCAGGTTTTGTGCCAAAGAAACCAAAGATGCACTTGCTTACAGAAGTCAAGTGTCTGTAGAGTAAACTCTAGATAGGACTGTCTTAACAACAGACGAAACCATTACTAGGAGAGGCTTTTCTCCACTGGTTAATGCTTCCACACCACTGTGCTTGAATAATGACTGTAAAAGCGTCTGATTGTAAACCTCTGCAGTTTTATCAGTGTTTATCAAGCAAAAGTTTGGAGCAGTGTATCTTTGTAGATTGGAGTGTCACTGTGTCAGTTCTAACCGAGAATTAAATAAGGCCTCTTAATGAAGGCTTAAACAGTGTGAAAATGAGCATCAAAATTCCAGATTTGCAAAGGAAAGCTGTTTGCTAATCTGAAGCTCTTCAGTGCCTGTCCTCAGCTGTAGGGGTAGTGCCTTTTGGGATGGGGCTGTATTTCTTTTCCTGACTATCAGTTTTTATTTTGATGTATAATCTAATTAAATTACCTATTACATTGACTATACCATGCTTATCTGTGGCCCCACGTGACAGTGAACATCCCCACTGTTTTTGCTGTTTAATAGTGGTTCTGGTTCTGTTGTGGGATGTGTGATCATTTTAGAGTAGCTGAGTTACTGGCACTGCTGTCATTCTGCCTCACTGCTGAGCCCATCGTTTAGTGACCTGTGCACAGCTTTTTCTGGTTTTGAGGTGCTGGAGGCTTTCTGTTTATTTAAAGGAATAATTAAAACTATATTTCCTTCAAGATTGCCAGGTATTATTATAATGTCACTGTTTAGCTTCACCGAATAAAGCAGTTACTCACTGTAATAGTGGGACTGCTGTGTTCAGTGGATCCAGCAGCAGCCAGGGCAGCTTTTATCCTGAAAACAGACAAGTGTTCACTGGAAGCTCCCAAATGCAAGGATTCCTCTGTCTGTTATTAGGATACAGCTTCAAACAGGAGGATAGTCTGAATTAAAATGTATGAGGTTTTAAAACTATACCTAAAATCAGACGTGCTTAAAATAAGAGACCTTTAACAACCAAATGTTCTTGGAAACGTGCATAGGGAAGTATTCCCAACAGCTCAGTGGTGGCATGAAATTCTTGTTTAGTTCCAGCTTGGGATCTCTGGTCCCACCAGGACAAATATCTGGTGTGTGAATTGCACGTTCACTCAGTGAGTAAAGGAGTGACTGTACTTGAGAGCCCAGTGACTGAGCAAACTCGTGCACTCCTCACATCCGAGTCATGCAGAAAACCTCATTCCAAGATCCGTTTCAGTTGACTCCCCAAAACAAGTGATATCACCCTGCTTTTCCTGGTTTCCCTGGAACAGAAAGATCGGTGCCTTTGCTGTTTGCAAGGGCTGCAGCAGCATGATGAAAACTTGTATTTCAGGTCCTAAGACTATTGTATGAAGTGAGGATTAAGCAATCAGCTCTTTCTTTGCTCCATGAGTAACTCTGTTCCTTACACCAGGCTGTTAGGAAGGTCAACCCTCTCCAGTAACGAGCTCCAAGACCAAACCAGTAATGATCCAGTTAAACACTGGTTACACTAAAGAACCTGGAGCTGCCTGTATTTATCACTACACTCTTTCTCATAAAACAGTGTGACATGATTTTTTTTTCTTTAACTTAAATGCTCTAAGAGAATAAAGAGGGAATAGCAATGTGCAGCCAAAGAAAAGAAATTTTATTAGGACAAAGCCCTGTGCTGAGGGGAAACTGTAAAAGTTTAGTTACTGCATCTTTGGTCAGGTGTTGCCTTCAGCAGCAGGTTGTTCTCATCCCCATGGCTATCCTGGTAACACAGCTCCTGGAGATTTATGGGCATTGTTGGATGAAATGGTTCTTTGATTCAGGCACATTAAAATCTTGTCTTGGCAATTGAGTTTTTAACAGCTGAAGCATCAAGTTTTCTAATTACCTTTGTCCCTTGCTAAATGTTATTTGAATTAGTTTTTATTCTTGAAAGAAGAACAACTTAAACTGTTCCATTTTGCCTGACAGAACTATTTCTTTACATTTTATCTGTCTTTTAGAGGTTAATTAACCTCAAAAAAACCCCCAACCAACCAAAACAGCCTCTTCATTTCTTTCTCTCCATTAACTGAATAGTTAACTGTAAATCTGAAGCTGTTGATGTGATGATTTGGGTCTTTAATTTTAAAAGAGCAGCAGTCTAAGATTTGCTTAAGTATTTTTACTTCTAAATGTAAGTAAAGCTTGTACCTCTTCAGCTCTACTGTGTTTTGCTTCTGTATCATGTGTCCGAAATCAGGGAAGTGTTCTGTAATGGAAGTCTTAATGTTTAAATGTTACACATACTTGTTTATCCTCTTCCCCTGTATGGCACTGCCTTAAATGTCAGAAGTTATTAATGTACTTAATTATAGATGTTCTGAAATACAGACTCCTTTTAAAGGTATTCTAATAAATCTGTTAAAAATGGAAATATTTCTAAAATATTAAGCTAGCATTTTGGAAGTTTTCCTTAATTCAAGGCTTTATTTGTATAATTGTAGATACCCTGACTTTTGACTTAATTATAAAACCAAAAATGCAGTGTTTTACAACTGGTCAGTCTCCCTGGGAATAGATCCCTTCAGCAAGTGAGAGGCCTGAATTCTTTTGGGGTGAATATGCTGCAACTGCAGAACTCTAATCTTCTCTTTATTGTTGCTGACAGAAACTCCAGATGAAAATGGCAAAACCCAGCGAGCTGACAGTCTTATTATGAAGAAGATAAAGAAAAAAAAGAAAAAGAAACACCGGGAAGATGTGAGGGGAAAACGCCTGAAGATGTACAACAAAGAGGTGCAGACAGTGTGTGCTGGGCTCACTCGCATTGACAAGGAGACTCTGTCTCAAGGACAGTGTGACAACCTGGAAATGAACAAGGAATCCTTCAGGTACCTGAAGGATGAGCAGCTGTGCAGACTGAACTTGGGCATGCAGGAATACCGGATACCCCAGGGAGTACAAACCCCGTTTGTGACACACCAGGAGCACTCTGTCCGCAGCAGCTTCCTGAAGACTGGCACTAAATTCAGTAACTTCATTCACGAGGAACATCAGTCCAATGGAGGTGCCCTGGTCCTGCACGCTTACATGGATGAACTCTCATTTTTGTCTCCAGTGGAGATGGAGAGATTTGCAGAAGAGTTTCTTGCGTTGTCATTCAGTGAAAATGATAAAAATGCAGCTTACTATGCTTTAGCCATAGTGCACGGAGCAGCTGCTTATTTACCAGACTTCCTGGATTACTTTGCTTTTAACTTTCCAAACACTCCAGTGAAAATGGAAATTTTGGGCAAGAAAGACATTGAAACAACAACAATTTCAAATTTTCACTCTCAGGTAAGAACTGTTCAAAAGCATAAAAGTTTGATTTGATTTATTTGATTAATCTCATTAGCCCAGAGCAAGCATGATTTAAAACAGGCAAGTCACAAATTTATTTTCTAAGCAGATGAAAAAAGGTGATGTTGGGACTACACTGCTCTGCTGTTTATTCCTGTTTCTGCGTAAAGCTTTTCTGTGCTCCCTGGTAGTTGGTGAATCACACCTCAGACACTGCTATCTGTGACCTGAGGAAAGATCTGCACTGATCATATTTTCTTCTAAACTTGGGAAAACACTGAGATAGTTCAAAACAACAGCCAAGTCTGTAACAAGAGTTGCATAGACTGCAAATGCTAACACTGCTTTTCTAGTCAGTAGAGCTGGGGCTTGTTGGTTTTGGGGACTTGGGTTTTTGGGTTTTTTTGCAATGACATTACTTTTCATGTTTCAGTATATCTGATTCCCAAGTTTTTAACATCTTAATTCCCCCAATACCTTATGCTGTTTAAACTTTCTAATTTGAAGGTGGTTAGAGTATCTTTTTAATTGCCTTGGAAAAGGAGTTTCATTTTATTTACTCCCTCGGTTTCCAAAGTAGGCTTAAGGTTTATTTACTCCCTTGGTTTCCAAAGTAGGCTTAAGCTAGTTTAAATTCTGAAACTGTATCTCCATGTAACTTAAATGGATGCAACAGTAAAAACTAAGCTGATTTCAAGATTCCCATATGAAAATCCCTTGGATTTTAGTCTTGTGATCAAACTCAGAAGTATCTATACAAGATTACAGTTTAGATAAATTTCTTTTTGATGGAATAAAGCTTCTTTCTGTTTAGTCTGAGAATGGATCCAAACTGCTGATTACCTTTAAGGTCTTTACTCAAGACATTAATTACATTTACTTGTTCACTTGTTGGGAGGATAAATCTGAAACTCTGTAGTGGAGTGCACTTCAGTATGATAGGAACAACTTTAACAACAGATTTTGGAGTGTTAGTGCTTGTGGATGGGCTATTTGGATCTCTGCAGGGTTTACCAAATGCTTACAAGCAAGATTTGCTTTGGAAAAACAATTATTGCTTTACAGAAAGTTCCTGCATAGTCGCTGTGGAGTCTTTGAATAGCGTTAAATTAATAATTCTGACACTTAGCTTTTTGTTTGACAATGATTAGCTGCTGCAGCACTTGCTTTAACTGACTTCTGTTTCTTGGTTTAAGCAATTCTTTGTGCTGACAGAGCTGTGTCTGGGTGCAGAGTACCCAAAACTAGTCTCTGAGCATATGAACCACTGCTGTGGGCAACAGCACTTCTGCACAGCACACACCTGTGTCCTGCAGATGTGAAATGTGTCCACAGGTCAGGCTTTAAAGTCTTCTGTATTAGTGATTTATCTGTATTCTTTAGTGTCCTGATTGCATTCTGGCTTGAGTACATGTGATGACGCCTGAAATGGTTAAACAGAGCCTCTGGAATATTTAACAATTGCATTTCTTGTCGGTGAATGTCCTGCGAACACAAATACTGGCACTATAAATACACGTGAGGAATGTATGGTAATAAATAAGAGGCTTTGCTGGGTTATAGTCTGCTGGTACTTCAATTAATTCTATTTTAAGTACTGTCTAAACTTGATTAAGATTGAGTCATGACATAAGGTTCAGTTGGTCTAAACCACTTCTCTAAACCCAGCTCCAGCATGACCTCGTTAATCCTCTCTGGCTGAAGTGTGTTAGTGCAGCTCTCGCTGAGCAAACAGCGCAGGGGAGCTGTCACAGGCAGCTGAAGCAGGGCTCTTCGGAGAATGCAGATGATGGAAAAGCTGAAGGAAACATTGAAAATGGTGGTGGTTTCACCCAAGTTTGGCAAGCTGGCTTGTCTTGAAATGGAGAAGGCTGCAATGCCCTGCTCAAGGGCCTGGAGTGATGAACCTGACTCTTGTGCTGCTGTTCCTTGGCAGCTCTGATGAGGGATGAAGAGATTGGCCAAGTTTCACTTTTGACCCTTCCGTATGAGAGTTGTACAGTACAGAAGCGCTTCATAGTTGTGCTTTTGTAGATTAAGCGTGTTGCACTATTGTATGCTGTAACACTGATCATTTATAATTGTAGATACTCAGTTAAGTCGCCTCCATTCTGGCTTCCTTCTCTGTGCATGAGTTTGTTTGCTGCACTGACCTGTGCCGAGGGGATTTGGAGCATTAGGGAGTCTTGAATCCTGGAAATCCGGTGTCAAGAAATCAAAATTTGATCTGTAAACTGCAAGTTAATGTGACCTTTGGCTTGCATAACATTCAGCTGCTTTGTGTTTTCAGAGAAACTGAATTGTAATATTCAAAATAAGGACTTTAATCTGAAAGACTTGGTAAAAGTCTAGTGATAATTAACTGCCTTGCAAGGTGAATTCCTTTGTTCTCAGGGCAGTGAGTTTATAGCAAAGCACTCCAATGTGTATTTGTTACATAAATGTTTGGTTTCAGTATCTTAAAATAATTAAGCTTCAGTTTCCTCTGGATTTTTTGCTTGTATTGGCTCTCTTTGGTTCTAATACTTCAGTGCTGGAGCTCAGCTTTAGTTTGGAGCTGTTCACTTGGGCTGAGAGCTTTCAATACTCAAATCACTGAGCAGTAATTTGTAAGCATTCCTCACATAAGGGCACACTTTAATTTGGAAGCTTTTAGCAGTGCAGCTGGAATGAACTCTTATTTTCCTTATCACTTGTTTCAGTACAACTGCTTCTAGTTCCACTCAGTGAATGGGAATATATTTAGAGTTAAAAAAACACTTCTGCTTTTTTCCCCAACTGATCAACTGCCTGGTGAATTCTCTCTCTGATCCAAAGAATAGTTAGACTGTCACAGAGGGTGTGTGGGGGTTCTGGGAAGAGGCCAGGAAAGAGAATTGGGGAAGTAGGTTTTGCATAAGCTGCTGTTCCTTCTGGGAAGAAGGTGGGAGAAGCAGCCAACAGGTGATAACTGGGTAAGTTTTCTTACTCCTGCTGTTCAGAAAAGGTTACTCTATCCCTGATAGCTTTGGTTAATGAACCACATCACAGTTTGGTTGTCTGCCCCATGTGAACTTCTCTGATTCTGGAAGGGCAATTTCTTTTTTTAGCAGTAGCTACCAAAGTATGAAATGGAGAAATTGTGCATCTGTACTGCAATCTTCATTTGGTTTGTCACTAAAGCCATATAAACAATGCCCAGTGGTCCTGCACTATGTCAGATTTTAGTCAGACATGTCACCCTTGCTGTGCTGGCATGTCACTGCCTTGTCCTTCAGTAGTAACCAGCCTTGTGCTCTTGCTTTCTTCCTTGTAGCCAAGTGTTTGTGTGGTTGGTTTTATAGATGACTTGGCATGCTGAAATATTGTTGCTGTCAACTGATTCATGCTTTTCTTGCAACTGGAGAGAAACTTCTGAGACTTAACCTCGTTTGTCTCCAGCTGATGCCTCATTTATGTGTCCTCTTCTCACCCTGTGCTGCTCACTTAACCCGTGGTGAGGCTGGGGTGGCTCAGGAACATGCAAATAAACACCAGCTCTGTGCCTCTGACAGGAAACACTGCCTCTGTCTGCTTCTGTTCTCACCCAAGTGTGGGAAACACTGATAGGCACATGGTGCAGCTGAGAGAAAATGTCTCCATGAGCACTCAAGAGCTAATTTTAAACATGCCCATAACTCACTGTCAGTGTGGGGTGTGTGCAGTGGGGGATACACACGGCAGCGATGGCTGTGTGGCATTTGAAAGGGCACAGGCTGCCCGAGCGGTCTTACTGGCCCCATTGTCCTTGTGCAACAGTAAAAACAGTGGCGGTTACTGCTCATGATCCACTGCTGCTTTTAAAGAAGCACAGGGAACAAATTATAGCAAGGGAGGTGCTGTGGTAATAAGTTACTGTCTTCTGGCAGCCGCATGAACTGGAGTGACCCCGGGTAAATTCCTAAACAAGAGTTGAACTTTAAACAAAAATAAAAAACACTGAGAGAGGTCCTAATGGATATAACGAAGGGACTTCAGCTGTTTCATCATCTCAGCTCTCTTCCCTGCAATGAGGGGTGCATGCAGGTGGCTGTGGAGTGAATAGAGCTGGGAAGAGGGAATCTGGAGCACCTGGTGAATGAAAGGCCAAAGCAGTTTGCAGTGCAGCAAGCAGGGTGGTTACTCATGGGACACTAAACCACCCAGTTGTAAAGAGAGAGCAAGATGCCTGTTCTTTTAGATGTTCATTACATCGTGTTCTTGAGACCACTGGCCTCACCAGTGGTGTTGGTGTTTGCTGCCCAGAAGGAATTAAGAATGAGAGAGAAGCTGAGAAGTTTATGACATATTAAACTAGTAGACTCCATCCCCTATGATTGAGGTGCTTGAGATGAATGCTACAGCCTGCTGGGGATTGCCATGAGTTGGTGCATGTTTTCAGTGTAAACATGTCCTGGGTTTAATTCTCAAGTGTGTATATTCCTTTAATTTCTATTAAAAACTAGCAAAGCATTGAAATCCAATATTTCCCTAAAGTATTTCTACTGTTTCCTTTATAATTCCTGAGTTCTTGTTTATTTTTTCATTGTTCCAGTGCATAAAAAAAACCCCCCAAAGTTGAAGTTTCTAATTTTTCATTTCCTTTGAAAACATTACAAGGAAAAACTGCATATGGAATTATAATTAATTTTAACTCATGACAAACACCTGTAAAATGCTAGTGACTCTCACCAGGTGGTTTCAATAGCACAAAACTCATCTGGAAGTAGTCTGTCTCCTCTTACATAAATAGTGCCAGGCAGTTAAACTTCACTGGATAAGGACCAGAGCGCTTCAGTCCTTAGTTTTTCTGTAGGTGCACAGAACTAAAATATTGCTGTGGTGTTCCAGTGCTCCTGCTCTGAACTGCATTCAGCAAATAGAGTGAACTAATTAAGAAGTGAAATATCTATGGCTGCTGCTGGAGGACAAAATTGCAGCAGTAACTCTATTTTTCCTTTATTAGTCTCTCCTAATTTACCTTTAACAACTGCATGGAGTAGTTTAATGACATCTGGTTTATTGACTAAACATGCAAAACTGAAACTAAACTTAAAGCTGCCGCATCCACATATCTATAAGTGGAGTTATAAAAGGCATTACACTTTGTGAACATGACTGTTAAACTGCAGATATCCCAGTAATTCTCTGTACTGTCCCACCGCTCAGCCATGGAGAACAGCTGTAGTTTTTCACCCCTAGAACACACACGGAAGGGTGATGGAAGGCTGGGGCTCGGACACAACTGAGTGTGCAGAACAGACTAATTATGGCAGAACTTGGGGTCTTTAGCATCAGTTAGCTGTGGTATCTGCATCGAACCTCCTCTGTGGCCATATGGCACGTTCCAGCTGCAGTCCATAGGATGAGGCTACAGAACACTGGAGTCTTGCCAGTGCCTCTCCTCTGGGAACAGGAAATTGGCAAGAAAAGTTTCCAGATGACCCGGGAAAGTGGGACAGGCTGTGTTCTAGAGAATGTCCATGAGCTGTGACATTAAAGTATTTCTGGCCCCAGCACTGACAGCGGGTTCTACTGCAAATGGTTATCCTAAAATTCTTCTCCATGAGCACTGGCTTTCCAGCTAAACCTCTCATTTCCTCTGGTTTTTGTCCAATTTTCTGTGTATATTATAACAACATCACCAGAACCACTGTGTGAAGGACACTGAGGTTTTTCACTGCGGTCCCAGGGGAAGGACCTCAGGGACAGGACTGAAATGAGGCATGTGCATGTCCCAGGAGCATCCGGTTTGAAATGTAGAAGCAATGGTCATCTGCACAAACTAGGGGAGAGTTGAAGCTTGCTGGTGTAAGACCGAGTCACAATGAAACCTTGTGTGGTTGTTTTCTCAAGTCAGCCTGGAAGTGTTGAATTGTTCCTGAATTAGTCAAATATTCACTTGCTGTTATTCAAACTTCAGAAGGATTTCCTGTCAGGAGTACAGGCAGGAGTCCTTTCTTTTTCTTCTGTTCTAAACAGTCCCTGTGTATATTCCCAAAGGCACATCTACCAAAACAGATGTAGAGGAGTGCAAGATTCCTCCCAGCTGTGTTAGATTAGTCAGTTTTATTCTCCTGTAAGAGAACTAAAGCTGTGGTGTGGTGTTGTGTCTCCTGTCTGGCCCTCAGGTCAATCGGACGTACTGCTGTGGCACCTACAGAGCAGGACCCATGCGCCAGATCAGCCTGGTTGGAGCAGTGGATGAAGAAGTTGGGGACTACTTCCCAGAATTCCTAGATATGTTGGAAGAATCTCCATTTCTTAGAGTAAGCAGTAACTTGTGGTGTGTTCAGAGCACTGTAGATATTTAAGCAATTGTTAGGTTTCCAAGTAATTAGGAACTGTAAGGTATTTTCTTTATCGATGTGCTTATTTGGGCTACTGAGGTTCATTCTTTCCTGTGTCCGATTGAAAGGCATGGAATTAGGTGGCTAATTTTAAAAAATCAAGTTTATTATATATACATGCACTACATGCACCTCTACTTCCCTTAAAACTATGCTTGATAAAATTAGCTTGGAATACCTTTTACCTCTCAAACTTACTTAGTTTCTATGCAATTCTTTTGACAGCAGATCTGAACCAGTTTTACCAAAGGCATCATTTAATTTTTCTATCTCACCCAGTGTTTTGTGTTATGTGTGTTTTGTGGGTTGTTTTGTTCCTGTTTTCTTTTAGATGACTTTGCCCTGGGGGACTCTTTCCAGTCTCAGACTGCAGTGCAGGTCCCAGAGTGATGATGGGCCCATCATGTGGGTGAGGCCGGGAGAGCAGATGATCCCCACAGCTGATATGCCAAAATCACCCTTCAAACGGCGCCGGTAAGGTTTGGGTTTCCTTTTGTACTCGAGGTAAAACATTGCAGTTAAGTCTGTGTCAGATTTGAGAACAAAAGCGAAGTACTTGATGTGTAATTGGCTCTTGAGAGGACTAATTCAGATATAAGTTTCACTTTCACTTCTGTTTCGAAGTGGCTCAGCTGATAAAGCTAATGTTACCTGTGATGGTTATTTTATTTCACTACTTCTCACAGTATCTTTCAGTACTTCTCACATATTCTAGATCAGTGCTTTAAGATTAAAACCTCTTGTTATTATCATTCAGGAGACTTAATTCGTCTTATTTCTGTGGCAAGGACCAATTTGGTGGTGAGGGCAGCTGGAATGCTGTAAAACAGCAGCGATCCTGCTACTGCTCGTGCTGCATTCTAATGTCGGTGCTAAAGCATTTGTAACGCTGCCTGTCTGCTCAGGAATTACTGTGTATTCTTGCTTTCTGTCTCTGAAAGAGTGCTCTAAGACAAATTTCAGGAGATTTGGAAGCATACTTTAATTGTCATTTCAAGAAGAACTTTTGGACATATTCATAAATAACTGAAGCTCAGAGTCTGTAAGATAGCTCTATTTTACATACCAATACATTCTTGGAGGAAGTCTTTCAGCACCAGTGAACACAAAAATTATGTGATTCGATTTGTTTTGTAAAGTTTGACCTCATAACCTGAATTGTACTTTGCTGGTTTTATTTCAATCTTTCACCGAACAAACACCTAGAAAAAATCAGAGGGAAGTGCTTTATTTCCTTGAAGCCTGTAGCACCCAGCATTTTAAGATTATTTCAATGCAAATGTTTATCTTTGAGAAGTCTGGGACATTTTCAGTGTGTGTTTTTATCCCGTTGCAGGTCCATGAACGAGATCAAGAACCTGCAGTACCTACCTCGGACCAGCGAGCCCCGCGAGGTCCTGTTCGAGGACAGGACGAGAGCTCACGCTGACCACGTGGGGCAGGGCTTTGACTGGCAGAGCACAGCTGCTGTTGGGGTGCTCAAGGCTGTGCAGTTTGGGGAATGGTAAGTGCTGCTGGAATGCAGCTATTCTTTTTTTTTTTTAAAAAATAATTTCTTGGAAAACAAACCTAATCAGAAATGGTTTAGACCCTATGAAGAGACAAAACACCCAGAGCTGAAAACCTCAAGTTATATACCTGCTATTTTTTCCTCTTGAGGCAGTAAAAATTTTGTAACAGCAGCTTGCAGAATATTTTAGTGATATACAAAAGCCTTAAACTCAAAGACCATCATCCTTGATTATTCTTTTCCTGAGCAGGTATATTAATTCTAGCTTTTGTGACAGTAGTAGTCTAAGAGCTCAGTGTAATTAATTTCACAGCTGCAGTGCATTCTCAGGTCATGTACCCAGGATATTGCTGTTGACCTTGCAGAGAAACTAGACTTCCATCATTGTAATAGCTAGAAATTACAGTAGAAATTGGATAGCATCATTAGAGTAAAAGATGCCAGGATTTCCTTCACTCTGGTTCACAGCTGTTGAATAAAACTCCTCACTGCTTCAACTTCAGCGTTACTTTGTAATTTTACATTTTTCCCTTAATGCAGAATTATTCTGTCCAATTATAGAATGGAGGAATTGAGGCAAACTGTGGTTCCTAGAACACAGAGAACTTTGATAGTGGCAGTCTGAACCTTGTTCTCAGGCATTTCAGTATATTGTCCATGAAAACATCACTTCTGTTGTGAGTGCAGCAAAAATGGAGAAAGAAAAAAGGGAAATCTATGAATTATCCCTCTTTTTCAAAATAATACTCTATTGAGAAGGGTTGAGACTTTGTGCACAGTGTAACACTGAAGTAGGTCATTGGTTCAATGACGCTTTCTGCTGGGAAGAGCTGTAATGCTCTGTAACTCAAATACTTTAAAAATTCCCAGAATTCTCATCTTTTTCTAGGAGTGACCAGCCTCGTATAACCAAAGATGTGGTTTGTTTTCATGCTGAAGACTTCACTGATGTTGTGCAGAGACTTCAGCTGGACCTGCACGAACCTCCAGTGTCACAGGTATCAAATCTGCCCTCGTGACAGCTCATTCCTGGTGTTTTGGGAGTAGTATCTGACAGATCCCAGCTTCTCCCTAAAGTCAGCCCTTTTCTATCCCCAGTGGCCCTCAGTTCTCAGCTCTCTGGGGCAATTTCCTCATGTTTCAGCATAAAATAGTTCAGTTGGAAGGGACCTTTTTCTTTTTCTTTCCCTTTCCCCCAGGTCCATGCTGTGAGTCACAGGGTGTGCTGTAGAAGCAATCTGTTGATTAAGTCATGTGTGCCTGTTCCTGCTTTTTCTAATATCTGATGTGGAGGCATCTAAACTCACTCCTGCCAGCCCAAACAACGCAGCCCATGTCACGCTTCTTGTTTTTAACCATAGCTATAGAAACCTCTTCATTCTCCTCTCTCAAGATGTGCACATCAGAGAAATTGTATTTTACAAGTCCAGTTCTCACTTAAATTTGAAGTTTTACCCATGAAACGGAAACGTTCTGATTTAGATGTGAATTAACTTGAAAATAGGAGGATGCTGAACTGTTTGAAGAGTTTACCACTAACTTTCCCATCTCTCCTTCTCCCAGTGTGTTCAATGGGTGGACGAAGCCAAACTAAACCAAATGAGACGGGAAGGCATTCGCTATGCTAGGATTCAGTTGTGTGACAATGACATCTACTTCATCCCTAGAAATGTCATTCATCAGTTCAAAACAGTGTCAGCAGTCTGCAGCTTAGCCTGGCACATCAGACTCAAACAGTATCACCCCGTGGGGGAGACTTCTCCAAAAGCAGAAAGCAATTCAAGCCTGAACAGTAATGTTCCTGGAAACACAGAGGCAGAAGGTGAACCCCAAGGTGTGAGTGTAAAAATAGAGTCTGAAGAACCAGGTATAGAAATTCAGCTTACCCCAGGAGTGCTCTCCTCCTCTGTTTCTTCAATATCAGGACTTGTGCAACCAGATCAGGTGGCCCAGCCCCTTCCAGGTTTTAAAATAGAGTCTGATCAGCAACACAATCCACAGGATCATGCAGGCTCTTCTGTGTGATATGTATATAATCAAACATTTTTTAAACAACTTTTTAAAATTTTGATGTGAAGTTATAGTTTTATAACTGGCTTATGTTTTATTGGAGAAATCTTGCCTATAATTCTATAAAGAAAGGTGACATTCCAAAATGTCAAGCATATCTTTTTTACACAGATTATGCAAAATTCAAGTTGTATTTTAACCCCTTAGTACAACCTGTAACAGTGGTCTACCACTTCTTTCTGTTTAAGTAAAGAGATGTTGAATATCTTCTCAAAGTCAGATTGAAATTCCTCCAGGAACATGAAATGATGGAACTGCATTGGTCAGTGTTATTTCCCTACTTTTACTTTATCTCTAATCTTCACCAGAAAGTGATGCTTTTGTAGAAGACCTGCAAAGTGACTTCCCCATCTCATTTTAATTGCTTAAAAAAGTAAAAAAAAAAAAAAAAAAAAAAAGGAGAAAGCACAGCACTTTTGATGATTTGTGGAATTTTTGGTATGTCTGTTCTTGACATGTTGGTTTATATACAAGCTATAGAAATTGATGTTTCTTACAATTCCTACAAGGGTGACCTGTAAAAAGAACTGAAGCAAGTGTCTGATTCCTGTTGAAATGCAATGACTTACTGACCTAACACTTCTCATAGCACTGCTTATGTTGTTTGGTGTGAGGGTTTTTGCTTCCAAAATACATCTTCCCTGAACGTGATAAATGCTAGTGTCAAAATTAGAGAACCTCTTGGTAGTCTTGTGGAGGAAACTGCTATCTTTGAGCACTTTAAGGCTTTAAAATACTTAACCAACTTGGCAGCTTGTTTTGATCAGGTCGTAACGTGTCCAATGGATCCACACTTTCCCTTGTACTGATGCACTTAATATAATAAGCATTGAGCTGATACCTGACTTCCTAGAATAAGGACAGCCTTACTGTGTAAGTTCTGTATTAGTATTTCACAATAAAAAGTACTTTGGCGTTGGACTGCTTTTTCCATGTGTAGCTCCTGGGTGCCCAGTTACTGTGGAAAAATCAGCAGCACGTGCTCAATGTGTAGAGTGTCAGCTATCAACAGTTTTTAAACAATCTTTCAATATTTCTGGATGTTAACGTGTAATCTGTATTTGACTTTCACTCACCCCATTTATTACTGCCCTTTCCAGTCATCAAAAGGAAAAGTCCCTTTTCCCTCTCCCTCCCCCCTCCCCACATTTAGAGTACAAGTTGGGGTTTGGTGCAACTGAAGCTGTCTCCAGATAACTTTATTTGTTCTAATCCTCACTGGGGTAGGAAAGATTTGAAACACTATGTTAGACTAGGCAAAAGCAAAGATGCTGTGTTAGTTCTGGATGCATCTTTTTAATATCAATTATTACTCTTCTCTTTATAAGGGTCTCTAAAATATGTTACTCTATTATAAATCTTACTTTGTGCAATATTGTTTGTGTAGGCTTTTATATACATATTAGCACCTCAGTGTAGAGGTCACTATTTTAAACTGATAGAGAAATAATCCTCAGAAGATACTGCAGTGATTAGTTAGAACCTGTATTACTCCTTATGTGTATGTATGTATTGTCTTCGGTACAAAAATGAGGACTAGGAAATATTTCAATTTAAAACTAATTTACAGATTGAAGTGGTAGTGACTCGTTTAGTAATCTGTGTAAATAAGGTGTTAGAATGGAAAGCTTTTATGATGAGAAGTAATGTGATTCATGCAGGGGTGTAATTTAATCTTAGCAGAAATTCTAGATGACTCAGCGCGGCTCAGAAATGAGCCGTCAGTTCTCTGGTGGGTTTTTTCCACTTTTTATGTTGAGAGGAATTTCATAGCTTTAAGGGTTGTGCAAAGTAAAATTCCTCACAGGCAATAGTGGTTTCAGTTCATCCTTCACATTCAAAGATTTCCCAGGGGTGTTCTTTCCTTTTGACCAAGTCTGCGAGTCTTCCAAGCGCCCGTTGCGCGCCTCTCCCGTGCTGCTCCCTGGCCCTGGCAGTGCAGGGCTGTCCCCCAGGTGGCCCTTCCCTGGCAGCCAGTGCTGATCACTCAGGAACTGACACACCTGCAGAGGCCACAGAGAGCCTGCAAGCTGAACTGCAAAGGCAGAATACACAGGATGAGAGCCCCCGTGCACCAACCTGTCTGTTTATTGGGAAAATTGAAAGGGAATGAAGAGGGAATCCATTTGGAGGTCCTCTGTAAATTCTAATAGCGCGTTTTCAAATGGATGAAGGAAGACTAGGGTGGTTTGTGCTACTTTCCAAGCTGCAGCTTTAGTGAAATCTGTGACAACAGCCTGAAATGTCTGGAAAATGCTCTGACTTCCTCTTGGGTGGAGGGACATGACCAATAGCATCATGCTCTCTGTGCTCTGCGCAGTTACTAACTTAAAACCTAATGTCAGATTTAAATGCACATAAATAAAGGTATCTTTGAATGACCTGAATGTTGCTGATGCTATTCTAGTTTGGAAGACTGAGGGAGAGAGGAACAAGCTGTTTGAGAATCTCTTACTAAATCCATGCTCAGCTTTGCTGTGCTTTAACCAAATTGGCAGACTTTCAAATTCCACCTCAACTCTGGATGTAAAGTGTGAGGGGGGATTGCTTGGGAAGCTGCTCACTGTCCAGCCATTGCTTCGGTTGCCCTGAGCAAAGCCTTGATGGGCAGATGCTAATGTTTTCCAGACCAATACCTGTAGAACACTAATTTTTTATGAACTAGAGCTGTTTAGAGAGGAAGTAACGAGTTCAAGCCACTTAGTATTTGAGCAGAACAAATCAAGTAAATATTTCTGAATATCTCATGTTAAATAGCTGCTATTTTAATTTCTCCAAGATTTCATAAAGCAGGCTCCTTAATGAGCCAATCAAACTTTGGCACATTTGATGGCTTGTTCTAAGGCTGAGAAAGTTGGGGCTGTTCAGTATGGACACCTCACAGCCCCTTCCAGGATCTGAAGGGGCTACAGGGAAGCTGGAGAGGAGCTGTTCATCAGGAACTCAAGTGACAGCACAAGGGGGAACGGGTACAAATCAAAAGAGGAGAAATTTAGATTAGAGATTAGGAAGAAATTTGATGGGTGGTGAGGATCTGGTTACGCAGGGAGGTTGGGGATGCCCCAGCCCTGGAAGTGTTCAAAGCCAGGTTGAGCAACCTGGCCCAGTGGGAGGTGTCCCTGCACACGGCAGGGAGTTGGGACTGGATGATTTGTAAGGTCCATTCCAACACCTTAACATTCTGTTATTCTCAGTGGAAAGCAGACAGATACAGAACAGTTCCTAAATATGAACGTGCTGGTGAGTTACTGCAAATCCTCAGTTCTCCATTTACGAGGATCTGCTCTGTGATATGTGTCAGGTAGAAAATACTCCTGCTTTCTGCTGGAGACAGCTGTCACTGACCAGGTGCTCTGTCCATAGAGGGACCGGCTGTGAAACACAGAACTGAGGCTTAGGCTCTACTTTAAATCAAGTGCTGGTGACTAAAACAAGGCTTATCCCAGGGATAAAGGCAAGTGGCTCAGCTACGCTAGAAATGGACTAGCAAATGCAGTGTAAAGCTGAAATACCAGTTGGCTTTGGTTTCCTCTCTCCTCTAGACAAACTCCAAGTCACTTTGTGAAGGTACCTGCCACGTTCTCTTCCAGGAAGGGGGGACACCCACGAGGTGTTCCCAGGGGATTCATAAGGGGTACTTTCCACAGGAGCAGCACAGGGGCTCTGCTGTGCTCTGGCAGCTTTCCTGCGTGTTACACTTCGGTTCCCCTGGACAAGGCAAATTGTCAGAGCTTTCCCCAAGTCCTTCATGGGGCGTGACCCCCCCGGTTTGGGGTGTGAATCACCTGAGTGATGAACTCTGGAACTGTAGTTCCCGAGGAGTGCTGAGCCTTGGCAGGCCTGTGCTGCCTGAGAGGGTGGGACAGGAGTGGAGGGATCGTTTCCTCTCCCACAGAGCCTGTTCTGTACCTTCCTGTGGGCTCTGAGCAGTGTCCAGGGCACCCCGAGCATTCAGACAAACACCCACTTTCTCCTGATTTCTCTGTACAACATGTAAAGATACCGACTCCTGTATTGCTGTTTCGTGATTTAATTTGATTTGATTGGCAGCTACGATTATTTTTCTGTGGTTTTAATTTATCTAAGGTCTCTGCCTCCAGAGGACGTGTACAATTGCCTGGACGACTGTTTGCTTTGTGCGGCCTTAGTGTATTTATTGACATTCGCGCGTGTGCGGGGGCGGCCCCGCGCCCCCCCGCGCTGTCGGTAGCTGACTGTACACCAGTGTCAAACTGTTAAGCTATTTCTTTGTAAAATAGTCCTGCGGAATGCATAGAATTTTTTTCCTGTAAAGTATTTTTTTAATAAACAAAAGTCTGATTTTGTCCTTTACCCGCCTGGGCGCTTCTTTCCTCTGCGAACTGGCTGGGGGGGAAGGGGGGGGAGGGGCGGGGGNCCGGGCGGTTTCCAGGGTAACGGGACCGGGGTCGGTCCCGGGCTGGGGTCGCTGCCGGGGCCGGTCCCGCCGCCCCCCATGGCCTGTCGCGATGCCATTTCATGGTACCAGAAGAAGGTGAGTGCGGCGCGGCGCGGGCGGGCACGGGCCCGGCTGTCCCCTCAGCCTCCTCTCCTCGCAGATCGGGGCCTACGACCAGCAGATATGGGAGAAGGCCGTGGAGCAGACCCAGATGAAGGTACCGGCGGCGGGGGGCGGGGGGCGGGCCCCGCGCCCCTCGCCGCTAACCCGGCCGTGTGTTCCGCCCCGCAGGGCTTCAAGAACAAGCCGAAGAAAAAGGGGCACATCCAGCCCGATCTGATCGATGTGGATCTGATCAGCGGTGAGCGGTGCTGGGTCTGTTCGTTCCTCTCTGAGACAGGGATGGCACCGAGGGAGCGGCTGGAGCTGTGTCAGGGAGGGTTGGGTTGGATGTCAGGGAAAGGCTCTTCCCCCAGAGGGTGCTGGGCACTGCCCCGGCTCCCCAGGGAATGGGCACGGCCCCGAGGCTGCCAGAGCTCCAGGAGTGTTTGGACACCGCTGTCAGGCACAGGGTGGGATTGCTGGGGTGTCTGTGCAAAGCCAGGAATTGGACGTGGTGATCCCTGTGGGTCCCTTCCAGCTCAGGATATTCCGTGATTCTGTGGGTGCCTCATAGCTTTGTGCAGGGAGGGGGAAGCAGAACCTGCCCTGCTGCCAGGGGAGCCCCTGCTCGTGAGCACTGGGGCAAAAGGAGCACTGGAAACCTGAGAGCAGAGCAGGAGGAATTCGGGGTGGCTCTGCAGGAGTGGTCGGTGGGAGCAGGGTTGGGTGGGCAGGGAAGGGTCAGAGCCAGAGCTCTGAGAGAAGACAGGGAGCTGCTTTAGCTCTGCCTGCTGGGGCTTTGTAGGTTTGACTGGTGCCTGAAGCTGGGCTGCTGTCAGCCTCTGCTCAGCCCTGTGGCTGCCCAAAGGGGAACTGCAGCAAGGGAGTTCTTGTGATTCACAGTGAATGATGGCTTGTTTCCCCTTTAATTCCAAGGCTCTACCTTTGCCAAAGCCAAGCCTGAAATTCCCTGGACATCGCTGACGCGGAAGGGAATTGTGAGAGTGGTGTTTTTCCCCTTGTTCAGCCAGTGGTGGATACAGGTCACTTCCCAGCGTATTTTTATGTGGCTCTTGGTGCTCTACATTATGCAAGGTGAGTGAACAGGCTGTGCCATAAACCTTCTCCTGCAAGGAATGTGACATCAAAGAATGTATGGATGTAGCTCTTGGGGAAATGGGTTAGGAGTGGACCTGGTATTGCTGGGGGAGTGGTTGGACTGGATGGTCTCAGAGGGCTTTTCCAAGCTTAGCGAGTCTCTAATCTATGTTTTGTAGTTGAGGTTTTGTAGTCCATAATCTAAAGCATGAGAATCTTGTCTGGAACCTACTTAATGTACATTTCAAGGTGTGTGGCACTAGTAATTGCAGAAATTAAATAATAATACAATAAAGCAGAATGAAAACAAACCGTTGAGGCAGACTCTTAATTTTTGCGTTGGTGCCATTTCCCCCTCCAGTCGTAGCAGTGGTGCTGTACTTCATGGTGCCTGTTGTGAGTGCCAGTGAAGTGATGGGACCCCTGTGCCTTATGCTGCTGCTGGGGACAGTTCACTGCCAGATCGTGTCCACCCAGGTGAACAGACCTGCAGGGAACAACGGGCTCAGCCGGCGCCGCAGGTGAGCGCCAGGGGGGCCCTTGCTGGGATCACAGCTGGACGTGATGGGGGAGCATCGAGTTTTCCCTCCTTTAGGTTGCTGCAGCAAAGATTCCGTCCAGATTTTGTCTGTTGTACCCAGTGATGCCCTGATGTGCTGAGGGTGGAGGCAGAACTTTTTGTTTGGAAGTCAGTATTCTGTTTGCATGACTTCAGAAAAATGGCATCCAAAAAGCTGTCCAAATCTCATTCGGATCTTTTAAGAAAAGTAGCTTCTTACACAAACTTAATTCTCTTTGTCTTAAAACTCAGGAAGTTACGCAAATCTGTGGGCGTGGATGGGAACAGTTGGTCGTCTCCTGACAGAACCAGCAAGGAAGAGCAGTCTGGCTCTGCATCTCTGCTGACCAGTTTATCCAGTCTGCTCTTCCAGAGGAGGTAGGTGATCCGTGCTGGGTTTGTGCTGCTTGTCGTGACTCTGGGAGCAGTTTGGCAGCTGGAGAATGAAGGCACAGCGTGTGCTGTCACTGACATCCCCACAGCTTGTCAGTCTCTTTTGAATTACAACTTTCTAGGTAATGTGGGAAGCTGATTCTGCAGGAATATTTAGTATGTCCTTATTAGATCGTATAAAATTAGATTGTGTAAAATTAGATCATGTGAAACCAAGCATTAGATGAGCTGTAGAATGTGGTGGAGTTTATTTTTATTTATCAGATAAGTGACCTTGTTTGAGTGAGTGCTCAGATTATGTTGCTGTTTTACCTGATTTCCAAAAGTAATTGTGCCTTCTGGTTTGGACAGTTGTCTCACCTTGGCACCTTCCTTCTCTAAAAGTGACTCAAGGAAAAGGAGGAGAGATTGTATGCAATAATATTTCATTGTTTTCTCCTGTTTTCTCAGGTCAGTTTCCAGGTGAGTTTCCAGCTCACAGGTGCTTTCTTCTCACGAGGACTTTTTGTCTTCTGAATTGCTCTTTTTTTTTTTTTTTAAATAAAAATAATGAAAAAATTCCCCTTGGTTTAGAAGTCTTAAGACATTATTAGAGTTACAAAAGAAGTGTTGAGTGAGGGTGAAGCAGGTATAAATCTCTTTAACAGACTCAGCACACAAAGCCTGTCAGCCAAAGACAATGATTTATCCCTTGGGTATCTTGTTTCATGCTGCACCTGTGTGACAAGGGAAGACCAGGATGTTTTACCCCAAAGAGTTTTTCCCTGACATAAAAGCATTTAATTGTATTTTCCCTCCTAGGAATAGAAGAGTAAGGCTGGTAGCTGAGAAAGGGACCGAGACAGAAAGTGGTGTGAGTGCTGTGGGTGATGGCATCAAACCCAGACAGGCCAGATCTGAACACAGGCTGCTGCACTCCAAAGAGAAAAGTAAACTTTCAGATGGGGAGAAGAGCCATCAGGTACTGCCAGGGGAGATCCCTTTGAAATCACAGCTTCAGTGTACTCTTTGTGTGCCCAGAAGTGTGTTGGTATTTAACTGTATGGTTTGATCTAATACAAGATACTCCCTCCTTCTGCTAGTCTTTGCCTGCATTAGGGAACCTAAAAACCCCTTTCTGCCTCTCACTGAGCAGCTGAAAAAGTGCTGGAACTTTGCTGTCAGCATCTTTTCATAATCACAGAATAGAATCCCAGAATAATTTGGATTGGAAGGAATCTTAAAGCTCATCTCATTCTACCCCCTGCCGTGGGCAGGGACACCTTCCACTATCCCAGGTTGCTCCAAGCCCTGTCCAACCTGACCAAGTATGGTCAAACACAGACAGTGCTGGAAATGTCTGTTTTACCAAAGTGCTCATTTAATTGTGAAGACTTCTGACCACAAGGTGTTCAGTTAAGGGAGAGTGCTGATAATGACTAAATAAATTGGCCATTTTCAAAAGCAATTCTGTAAAATATTTTGTCTTGCAAGACTGAGACATCCCTTGGGGAGAGAGAAGGAGCTAAAACATCGTGACCTCTGTTGAAAGCTTTGAAACGTAAAAGATTTTAGGAAATACTCTTGAGTCTCCTCTGGGTCAGTGGTATGTTAACTCCCCATGAAGAACTTGGAATAGATCCTGCGTGGAATTCTGTTGTACTGTGCCATCCCAACTCCTCTCTGTGAAGGTGTTAGGAGAGGGGCAGAGCTCAGTGTAGGGGCACAGCTCGAGATTTTGTATCTGTTACCCCCCAGCTCATAGATACATCTCTTCTCCTGGGCTTGAGGCTGCTGGTAAGGCACAGCTAAGAGCTGCTGCTGCCTCCTCCTCTTCCTGCCTTTGCCTCAACTCCAACTCCACCCACCCAAAATTCCCTCTCATTCCCTCTGGGGCAAGACAAGAGCGGGGGGAAGGAGTTAAAATCTGTGAAGTCTGTGCGATGCCAAGAGAACTCTGTTTCTGTGTGTTCTGTGGGGATCATGTGCTGGCTCTGCAGGCAGTGCCAGGGGGCAGCTCTGCCTCTGAGCCTTTGTTGGGACTCAGGCTGGTCCTCTATGGTGGCTTTGGCCGTGTGTTTGTAGGATGATGGCACCAACAGGGACGGTGTTTCTGACGAGCTGTCGAGTGAGGAGGATGCCGAGGCCGTGGCACAAAGGATCCTGTTACACCGCAGCATGGAAGGGGCTTCCAGTGACAACAGCTATGAGGAGAAGAAAAAGAGGCCTCTGGTTTCTCTGAACCAGGCTGTCTCACAGGTACCCAGGTGGGATTTGTGCTGTTTTCCATGCCTTGTTTTGCTCTGGATAATGAGGTGGTTTTCCTCTGGTCTTGGCAGGTCAAGCAAGCCCTGAAAGGCACCAGAGACTCTGACAGTGTTGTGGAGTCTGAACTGGAATCCACATTATACAGGCAGGTATGGTCATAAAGTCAGGAGAGGGAGCTTTCCCAGGCCTGGCAGGGTTCACAGAATCAGAAAATGGGTTGGGCTGGAAGGGACCTTACAGCTCATCTTGTTCCAACCCCCCTCCATCAGAACGGACCATTATGAAATGATTGTGCTTCAGAATCTTCAGGTGCAAGGTGTGACCTCCTCCCTCCCTGCTCCTTGGCAGCTTTGTAAACCTTCCCTATGTTCACAATCCTGATTATGCTGCTTTGTTGAACAAACCCCAAACAAACAAACAAACAGCTCTGTTGGCAGCAAAGGACAGTCCAAGCTGCCTCTAATTGCTCCTGTGGAATTACTGCAGTTGTTCTTGTGGTTGGGAGGCAGTGCTGTGCTTGCAGCTTTTAAGCTAATAAATTTTGATTTTAAAGTCACAGACTATCCTGAGTTGGAAGGAACCCACAAGGATCAAGTCCAACTCTTGTAATGAAGGAATAAATCCATTCTGTGAGACATACTCAGTCACTTCATTATTTTGGTTTTTTGCCCCTGCCACTCACCCAACCTGAAAATAAAATATAAATATGTGAATATCAAATTATAAATATGAAAAAATATAAATGTATATAAAATATAAATGAAATATTAAAACAGATTATGCGAAAGGTATAAAAAGACATCTTTGTATTAGAATGAGTACGTCAATTTTTATTTTGTATATTGGGAATGGAGGTGGGGAATTAATGGGATCTGTGTGAGTTCTGGTGTAGAAATGCTTTTCCCCAAACATTGTCTTAAACCATTTCCACCGTGTGGGTGCGACTGGGAGCACTCAAAGCCCTGGGAAGCTGCAGGGAAAGAGGAGGAGGAGGAAGAAGAAGAGGAAGAGGAGGAGGAGTCGGTTTCACAAACCGTGCGTGGGGCTGTGCTGTGTGAACTTTGCTGCTCTTGCAGGACCCCAGGTCGTGCCTGAGCGTGGGGCCCCGGAGCTGCAGCGTGAGCCGGCGGGACTCGGAGAGCACCCGGCAGGACTCGGAGACCGAGGACATGCTGTGGGACGATCTCCTGCACGGCCCCGAGTGCCGCTCCTCCGGCACCAGCGACAGCGAGGAGCGCTCCGCCAGGGACTCCCGCAGGGACCTGAAGGAAGACGTCTTCCAGCAGGTTGGTGATTTCCATCCAGGAGCTGGGAATGCTTCCCCTTCTTCCTGTCTTCCCAAATATGAGTGGCACGCGGGGATGCTGTTGGTCTAAGGCGAGCAACCTGCATGAGGCCAGAATCACACGGAAATCTGGGATGCTCTAAATATCAATGATTCAGTAATCAAGTTCATCCCTCCCCTCTGCACCACTGCTTATCCCAAAACAAAGTGTTTCACCCAAAATGGAATTCCCCCCTCAATCCAAGTGCATTTGAGGTAAAGGCATTACTTACAGCAGGACAGAAAGAGCTGACCCACGTTTTGCACTCCTCTCTCTTTTCTAGAACCATCTGTTCTGGCTGCAGAACACCAGCCCAGCGTCTGCCAAAGTGAGTGCTCTGATCTGGGAAGGGAATGACTGCAAGAAGGTGGACATGTCTGTGCTGGAGATCAGTGGGATTATCATGAGCAGGGTAAGGGGGCTGTGTGGCATTGCAACCTCTCCCTCACACTTTAGATAATGACCACCAAAACCCCTGGAAACAGTTACACATGCAAATATTAGGGGCACTATGAAACTGGTCCCTCCCCAGCTGCAAAGATGGTTGTCCCACATGTTCTTATTGAACAGTTGCCTAACCCCCAATTTAGGAGGTCTGTTGAAGACTGACAAGTGCTGATTATTGCTGATTGTCTCTGCAGGGTGCTGAAGGTGGGGATTTGATTATCTGGCTGATTTTTGGGGGGTTTGGACTGAAATGGGTAGAATTATTTTAGGTTCTGTCCTGTGAAGGGAAGGGGAACCGACTGCTTGCCTGAACTGATGCTTCCACAACAGCAGGCCTTTTCCCCAGGTAATCACCCCATTTTTATTCCTGCTTGCCAGGTTAATGCCCACCAGCAAGGAGTGGGGTATCAAATGCTGGGAAACATCATCACCATCGGATTGGCCTTCCTGCCATTCCTCTACAGACTGTTCCGCACGGATAACCTGGAGCAGCTCTGCTCCATTTCTCTGATGGAGCTTCTGCACATCTTCTGTGGAGCCCCTGCCAGCACTCCTGTGCTTATCCTGTCTGCCATCAACTTCCTGGAGAGGCTGTGCTTGACTTGGATGTTTTTCTTCATGATGTGTGTTGCTGAGAGAACCTACAAACAGGTGGGTATAAAGGTACTGGTGCTTTTCAGGAACCTGGCAAGCAGGAATAAAAATGGGATGATGACCTTAAAGCTCATCTCATTCCAGCCCTTGCCAAGGTCAGGGAGGAGAGTCTGGGAAGGCTCTTATTGATCAGTCTCAAATTATCCCTATCAGTACCATTCCTGACACCCCTGTTCCCCCCTTACCTGTTCCCAAAGTCTTACTCTGTCCCCTTTCTGTTGCCCAGAGAAGCTGGGCAGGTTGGAGAGGGCTTAGAGCAACCTGGGAGAGTGGAAGGTGTCCCTGCCCATGGCAAAGGCTGGAAAAAGATGAGCTTTAAGGTCCCTTTCAACCCAAACCAGTCTGGAATTTTATGAAAACAGCTGCTGCCAGAGAGGTTGAGCACCCAGGTCTCATGCTGGGCTTCCCCAGTGACCATTTTTGCCAGGTACCACTAAGAATCCCAAGCACTCTGTTCTGTTTTACACTAATTTATGGTTCTGTTTTTAACTTGCAGAGGTTTTTGTTTGCCAAGCTCTTTAGTCACATTACCTCTGCTCGGAAAGCCAGGAAATACGAAATCCCTCACTTCAGGCTCAAAAAGGTGGAGAACATCAAGATCTGGCTATCCCTTCGTTCCTATCTGAAGGTGAGTTCTGATCTGGGATTTGGCTATTGCAGAGGGTGTGACAGTGGCAGCTGTCACAGTCTGTGGTGAGTTTTGGCTGCACACCCCAGCTCAGCCCTGACACCGGGTCCTTGTTTCCGCAGAGACGAGGCCCCCAGAGGTCTGTGGATGTCGTTGTGTCCTCAGTCTTTTTACTGGCTCTTTCAATTGCTTTTATCTGCTGTGCCCAGGTGAGATTTTAACCTTTGGGGTTTATAAAGGAGGGGAAACCCTCCCAAGTGCTGCAGGCTTTTCTATCACCGGCCTACGAAAAGCTTGAACTGGAGCTGTTTGAGCCCAGAGTAATGTAGAGAGTGTTGCATTTTTTAAGAGCTTTGTCATTTTTAGTTGGAAAAAGAGGTTCATTCTGTGCTTGCAGAGCAAGGTCTGGGGTTTTATAATCATTAGGAAAATTTCAGGACATGGCCTTTTGGGCACAAAGGAGAGGAGACTCTGCCCAAGGACCTCAGGTGTTCACAGGATATTTATTCCAGAGGGCTGATTGTAGCATCCTCTGTAACCACCGTGTGGGAAAGCAGGTCAAGAACTATTACTGGCACCTTTTAACCCTTCTCTAAACCTGGTACAGGCAGTAGTGCCAATGCTGGAGCTGTTTTCTTGGTCAGTGCTGTGTTCAGGCAGGTTCTTGATCCCCTGAAGGGGCAGCTGTATAGCAGAAGCTGGTGGTTTGTAGATACTGTCACTGCTGGGACTGCTCTTGTAAGCCACAGGTTTCCAGAGGAAGGAGTGACAATCCCAGTCCTGCTGTGTGAGTCCATACTGGGAAAGGCAGGAGCAGCTTAGCCCTGCTGAGGCTGCCAGTGAGACAAGGAAAGGCACTTCAGTGCCTGTTAGTTGGACAGAGGGAGGAGAGAGAAGGAACAAGGCTCCTTTGCTGAGCAGAATGAAAAAATATCCAATTCCAAGTTAAAGCCGGGTTAGAAATGAGACCTCTCACTGTAACCCCATCACAGGAGTGATTTACACTTCATGGAAAGAGCTGTCAGGGGCTGTAGAGCACACGGGGCTGGGCAGAGGAGGAGCAAGGGCAGTGTTTGTGCACTTGTCCCAAGAACAGGCACCTTGGCATTGACATTTGGTGCTTTGTTTTTTCCCCATACAGGTTCTTAAGGGTCACAAAACCTTTCTGAGTGCAGCTTACAACTGGGAGTTCCTGATGTGGGAGGCAGCACTGCTCCTCTTTCTGCTACGTCTGGCATCTCTGGGCTCTGAGACCAACAAGAAATACAGTAACATTTCCATCCTGCTCACTGAGCAGGTAGCTCCATTTAGCTCGTTCTCCCCTGGGCTTTGTGGTTTGTTTGGATATAATGATTGTATTTCAAACCAGCTTAAATACTGGAATCAAACTTTAAAACTCGGGAATCAACCCTTGTGTTGGCCAGAAGGCAACAAAGCACTGGTCAGCATGGGAGGGACAAGCTGGTCCTGTTGGGACAGACTCAAATTCCAAAGTTCTAGATGATTTTGGTCTCTGGATTAAAGTGTGTTAGCTAAAACAATTGGAAAAAAATCATGTTATCAGTGCTATATTCACTGCTTCAGGAGTGGCAGCAGGCTGCAAAAATGGCTCCAGTTTCCCTTAGTCAGGAATCAGCTGGGGGCTGGTGCTGGAGTATCAACCCCTGGCCTGTGGTGTCTGTCACAGATAAACTTGTACCTGAAGATGGAGAAGAAGCCGAACAAGAAGGAGCAGCTGTCTCTGGTGAACAATGTGCTGAAACTGTCCACAAAGCTGCTGAAGGTAAGGTGCTCTGCCTGAATGGCTGGATTTTATGGAATCAGTGACTTATGGCAATGCCATGTGGCCCTGCCCTTCCCTTGGCTCTTGGAAGTTACTGCTCACAAAGGGGGTTTTTCTGTGCTCCTGCAGCTGTGACAGGAGAGTACAAGGCCAGTGTGGGTAATTAGTGCTGTGAACTTCTGATGAGCAGTGGTTTAACCCAGTGAGAGGAGAGGCTGGTGTGAGCACAGCATCTCCTGACTGCCCCAGTCTCATTTTCCTTCAGCAGCTTTGATCCTGGAGCTCACTGCCAGCAGCAGGGAGAGATTTGGGAAGGAGTGAGCAGAGTCTGGGAGTCACACAGATTAGGCTGGGTAATTCTGCAGCCTGGAGTGTCAGGCTCTGGTGCAGCTGGTGTTGGATTCAGCAGGAGATGTCTCTGGAAAACTGGCAATTCCTGTGGATGTCTTTAAGAAAGGACACAGAGGCAGCCCAGGGCAGCACAGTCTGTTGGAGTGCCAGTGCTGAGCTAAAAGTCAGAGGATGAATTCTTTGGTGTTGGTGAGTGCTGATGGACTCTTTTCCTTGTCCTTCACTGCAGGAATTGGATAGTCCCTTCAGGCTGTATGGACTGACCATGAACCCGTTGATCTACAACATCACAAGGGTTGTCATCCTCTCTGCTGTCTCAGGAGTGATCAGTGACCTGCTAGGATTCAATATCAGAGTAAGTGTCCCTGTCCCAACCAACAGAACAGCTCTGGGGTCACTTCTGGGGTCACAGCCCCGAGAGAGGCCCTGGGTTTGCACTGGGAACCCAAACACCAGAACGTGCTGGGTGAGTCCCCACCTCCCTGAGCCAGTTTTGGGGGGAAGGACAGGACTCACTTCAGTTTCAGTTCCCTTCAGGTCAAGGTGTGAGAATCCAGGGTTTCTTCCCTTTATCCCAGCCCTCCTGTGGCTCATCCTGAAACTGGAGCTCACTGAGCAAGAGCAGGATGGGCAAGAGACACAGAGTGTTACCTGTAGATGAAGAACATTCCTGTTAGACCCAAACTCCCTCTCTTGTCTCTTTGCAGTTATGGAAAATTAAACCATGAACTGGCAGAACATCAGCCCTGGGCATCTCCACCACACACCAGAGAAGAGAAGCAGCAGTGTGGGCAGAAAGAAGAAAACTGACAGAAATCTGTAATACCAATTTTTAAACAGATTCCCAGTGTAGGTATCAGAAGTTTTCTTTCTGCTTTACTGCTCTACAACATCCAGAATGAACTGGGCTCATCAGTGATGTCATCCCATGGCATGCACAGAAACACTGGATTAATGGGGCCAACTGCTGGCAGCTGGCACTGAACCAGCAGGAACTGGTGTGGGACATCAAACACTAAAGCCATACAAGAGCTGCAGCTGGAGGGACACCAATGGCTGTGACTGGGGCCACGTTTCTGTAAAACCTGGACCCTGGGCATGTGACAAGGAGGGACTCAGCCCTCCTGGCCCAGTCAGCCTTCCTGGGGCTGCACTGAAATATTCCAGGTTGATAATCTTGTGCTGCACTCACCCGGCTGTGCTGAAGAGCTTTTCTTTCCTTAAAACTCTGTGTGCTCAAGGCTTTGCCTCTATCCTGAACCAGCCCAGGATGCACCAGGTGAATTTCCCCTCCCTGCTGCCAGTCCAGCAAAACCCAGATCCTGCTGGTGGCTTGTGCTGGGCTGCTGCAAAGAAATGATCAGTGTTTTTTGAGTGGTTACAGGAGAAAAACCTTTTGACAGACACTACAGGCAAAGTGTTCATGGGCTGGAGGATGTTTTGCCACGTCTGTTCCCTGGAATACTCAGTTCCATCCTGTCCTGGCTGTGACACCAGCTCTGCTCCATAGTGTGAGCAGCTGTGGCAGCCCAGCACTGCAATAGAGCCTCACCCTGAACACCTGGGGAGGAAATCTGGGGGGAAAAAACAGCTTTGACATAGACTTCCTCAGGTTCATGTTTAGAAAGGTCATGGAGAGCAAGAAAATATTTGAAAGCTTCTGTGACATTTCCCTTCACTGGCTTCAATGGCTTCTATTTATTAGTAGTGAAAAGAGCAAAAACTGAGGAACTTCTCATTCTTTGACAGGAGGGTAAAATGGCAGAAGAATTTTTGGTAGTAAATTGTTTACAGCTATTTTCTGTACAAGGAACAGTTGTGAGATGTGAAAGGAGGTGACAGTTTTACATAGCAAAATGTGCAAATAAACCTGCAGGACAAGCACTTCATCATTACCAACGGTTTCTACAGCACTTGATGATTTTTATACCATCTTTTGGAATATCTGTTACTGGAATGGGGGGTCAAGGAAACATCCAATAATAAACTGATTTTTTTTTCCAGAAGAGCAGCATGTTTGTGGGTAAAACCTGGGTCACACCCCCGAAAGCCAACCAGGAGCCTGGTTTAGACAGTGCAGAACCAACAGGCCATGAAGTGGCATTGGGTTTTAAGATCTGTATAAAAATAATGAGTGATTTACAGGTCTGTCTCCAGTCAGAAGCTCAGAAGTCTGTGTGAAGGTGCTGAACAACGTATAAACATTTACACCCAGCTCATCCATCCCTTGTGTAGCATTCCAAGGCCACGTGGATGCAGGAAGCACAGATAAAGGCCTAGGGAAGGGGAAATCCCACACAGGTAGGACATTGTCAGGTCACAGTAACATAGAGAAACAGAGGGAGGTGATGGCAGGGAAATCATTTCAGTGCTGCCAATTCCTCTGGACTGAAGGGTCTGGATTTGTCACTGTCCTCAGTGGTCAGGGTGAGGGGGAAGAACACAGGAATATCTGTGCAGGCTACTCAGAGAATTAAATGTTTCACAGCCCTACTCCAGCCAGGGAGGATTTGTACGTGTTCTGCTCCACAGCAAACCTCAGTGGATCACCCAGCAGCTGAGCACAGTTCAGAGCTGCTTTAAAGCCCTTTGAATTCCCAAAGTCTTTGTTTTAAAAGCTGTTTGGGCAGTCAGCTGTCCTCGTGAAGAATTCCACTCACCACTGCCTCACTGTGCTTCGTTAGCCCTCAAAAACATTTAAAGTTTCAAAGCCAAAATGAGATATTCTCTTACTTTCAAAGAGCAAATCCTATCAGTTTGAATTTTGAGTAAGTGAAGCTCAATCTTTTACTCCTTTCTCCTTCTGCAAACTGGACCAGCGGGCTCCTTTTCCCACTTTTCTGCAGTCATTAAACACCTCAGATGTCAGGAAATCATCACTAAGCTATGAATAAAATAAACCCCTTCAGCCTGTTCTGACAGCCATGGGACTGATGTGTCAGTGAGTTCTGGGGGTAACATCCCTCTGTAAAATATCCCTGCCAGCCCAAACCACAGGTGTGAGTGCCCTGTACTCTGTGTGCCATCAACGCTCCTTGGTCACACATCCAGAGGAAATAGGGGAGAGTTCTTACACACACAGGCAAGAACTACACTGAGGAAGCTCCTCTGGCAGCTGAGTCTGCCCTCAGGTCAGTTTTTACCTCTACAGAGATAAAAAATCCAATTCCTAATTAGCAATAAATAATTAAGGAAGGCACTTCGGTCTCAGCTCCAGACCCAGGCTGAGGATGCCGTGGTGCCACCAGTGAAACCAAGGGAATTATGTTACTGACCAGAACCTGGAGTTTCTCTCCTCACAGAGATGTTTGCAAACCAAATCCCTGTGACTCAAGGAACTGAAGTGATTGTGCTGTGTTCAGAAAAAGCAAAATCACAGACTTATGTCAAATATCATATTTCTCTCCAGGGTTTTGTATTGGATATAAAACTCCCAGGAAACACATCAATGGAGCAGCATCAGTGGCTTGTTTGCTGCCCTGGGACTGACAGAACCAAGTGTCCCCTGTTCTCCCTGGCCCAGCAAGAACACGAGGGATTCCTGATGTAAACATGCACCAAGCTCTGGAGAAAAGCCCCACTTCAGCCCAAACCTGCCTTGTCTGTGCCTGGAACCCACGTGGGAAGGATTAGATGGACAGGATACAGGAGATCGCTTGGCACAAGAGCAGGAAGTGAGTCAGGATCACATTGGCAACAGAGGTATTAAATAACTTGGTTCAGAACCCCCAGCACTCGGAGAAGCTGCAGCAGTGCAACGCTGGAGCAGCAGACGTGGCCTGCAGAGGGACACGGGGACAGCAGCTCATGGCAGAGCATCACTGCAGCCATCCCCAGTGTCCTTCATGCAGCAGAGATAAGGACAAATCAAATACTTTCCCCCTCTAACCAGTTTCTGAGAAAAAAAGACAACTGTGTGAAAAGAACCAATGCTTCAAATGCCCCTCACTGGAAAATTGATTAGAACATGTTCTAAAAATCAGTGTCAGTCAGTCACACCCCTTTTCCAGCCACTCCGGCTGCTGGGGTGCCCTTACAGCCTCTGGGGACCCTCCATGGCCCGGGAATTACTGGTGTTTTCCTCACTGGAGAATTCCCCTCAGGCTGGGAAGTTCCACCTCTGGTTTCATTGGGCAGCTCCTCGTGTCCCTCTCCATGGTATCTGTCCCCTGTCAGCCTCCTGTGTTTGCACCCTCCTGTGTTTCTCCGTGGAAGGCAGTGGGCTGCTGGAAAGGCTGGAGATCTTGAATTTGCTGGAACCTGCCTTTTCAGAGCTGGAACTGGTTAATGAATCATGCTCAGAGGTTTCTCTCCTGGAGCTTCTGAAGGGAAGGTTATTCCCATCAAACACTGGGTAGTGTCACTTTGCAGAGCACCCTTCTGCCTTTCCTGGGGTTTTCTGCTTCTTGTCTTTCCTGTGACTCCTGGTTTCCCACTCCCACCTTTCAGCTGCTCCACAGTCACCTTATCACCACCAGGTGTTCTACCTTGGATCCTTCCCACTGTTTCTGCACCTCCTGGCTTGCTGAGATGCCTTTGGGGACTGCCTGACCTTCCTGCATTTCCATGGAATGCTCTTTTTTGTCGTTATTTCTGTGGTTTTACTCTCACTCCTGGAACGGTCAGATTTATGTGAGGGAGTGGTTTTTTTCAGGATCCCCATTCCTGGGGCAGTGGAATCCCATGTGGGGCTGACCCTCAGCACCCCTGGCTTTGCTGGCCTGGCGGATCTGTCCCCTCTGGTCCCTGCTTCCAAACTACCTTTAGTGACTCCAAACCCAGGGCTGGAGGGACATTCCCATCTGTTCTGTGTTCTCTGGGGAGAAGCTTGAGGTTTATCTTGTCAGGCACAGCGTTCTCTGCTTGTTCCACTACCTCAGACAGCTGAACCCTGGTAAAGCTTCTCCTGGTGCTGGTAAATCGCTCACTGCAGATGGGGAAGCAGAATGGCAAGATGAAGATAATGGTGACTGTTTGTCATATATTACATTTGCTGAAGCTGGACTGTAGCTATCCCAATCACCTGGAAGTGAACAGTGAGAGATCTGAGTGAATAACTACACAAAAATTAGCAGTCATTAAATATTTCAGAATTTCAGGACCTCAGCAGCAAAGACTGAGCTCAGTTTAAAAACCCTTATGGAGTGGCATATTCTCAAAGCCTTATTTAGCCAGGTTTCTGTGCTGTGTTGTTCTAAAACCTACAACAACCCTGAGGATGTGATTTTGGAAAAAAAACCCTGGTGCTCAGAATGCTGGATCCCTGCAGGACTGACACGGCCTGGGATCAAAACAATTTTAGAGCCCACACAGCAAAATTGCAAAATAGAAAGTCCCTGACCCACATTGTTTAATAAAACCAAACGAACTGGAACTGTTAGGCTAAAAAAATTTTGGAAACTGTGAAAGGTTGGGGTTATTCAGAGCTTTGCACTTTAATGATAGGAAGAGATGAAACCCAAGAGGTGCAGATTTACCAAGCCTTTCAGGAAAAAACAAGGAAAGCACTGGAAGTTGCTTTAAGCAACCTTTCATGTTTCTCAGGTTCCTCGTAGGGACAGGGACTGCAAGGAGCCGAACCTGAAGGAGTTTGGATGTGCTCCAGAGGCTCCTTTTTGTGTGGTTCTGTTTCTCCCTTGGCTCAGGGGGTTTCTGTGACCAGCAGGGCCAGGAGAGATGCTCAGGACCCTTTTCCATCTCTCAGAAGAACGAAATGGAGACAGTTCCGAGCGGATTTCACCCCTTGAGTGAGCTCCAGGAGGTGACTGAGCACACAAAGTGTTTGGTGCTTTGGGATTTTGGAAGGATAAATTACAAATATGGAAGAACCTTTCCTGATATCCGACCTTCCCCTGACATCCATCCTAACCCCCCTGACACAGCTCCAGCCCTTCCCCAGGTCCTGGCCACGGCCCTGGCCCTCAGGAGGAGCTGCAGACCCTGCGGAGGTTTCCTCTTCTCCACCTGAACCTTTGGGCTGCCTTGCCCAAAAAAGCGAAGCCCTGGAGCTCAGTGACACCACTCGGAGGAGGAACACGAGGGAAAATACCAGCACTGAACGCTCCCCTCGTGGAGTCTCTCCAGCACGAGGGGGAAAAGCTAATTACTGTGAAGAATGGGATGAGAGGAGCTAACAATACCAAGAATTCCACATCCAATTAAGCCTCCCAGCCAGGATCTGTGCCAGCCCCAGCCTGCAAAGGCAGCACAAAGAAAGGCAGAGCCGTGTGCCAGAGGCAGGGAAGCACCGGGGCTGCGGGGGATGGCATCTCATGGGCACCTGGCTCAGCTCCACGCTCCAGCCTCTGAAAACCCAGCTCTGGGCAGCAGCCACAGAGCCCCACCCTCATCCCTCTTCCTGTTGTACCCATGTGCTTTGCTTTTCCTGCAGTATCCAAGAGTGAATTCCTTACACAAAGATAAGAATTAACGTCATATTTTGGGGGAAAAAATCGGTTTGGATCTGCAGAGATGGCACAGAACAGCAACAGCACAGTGTACACACAAATATTCCCTAAAAATTCCCTGACTCGGACAGGGATTCTCCTCCCAGCTCTGCTCCACTGTGCAGTCTCCTCCTGCTGGGGCTCCTGAAGTGCTCCCAAGCAGCTGCTGCTCACAAAAAAAGGAGATGAGAACCTGAAGGAAGATTTAAACTCCTGTTTTTCCAGAGAAACCTTCCAATACTTCTGTATTTTGAGAATTTAAACTGAATTCAGCCCAGCTCAGGGGTGACTCAGGGTAATTGTTTTATTCTGAGTATGAACATTCAGGACATCTTTTCCTCTGATTCCCAGATAGGCACAAAACTCTTGAGGAAACTTTGCCAAAGGGTCCGTAACAGCTCCATTACAACATTTTCTGTTTCCTTCCTAACTACAAGGAGTGTTCAGCTGTCCCAAGGAGATAATCAGCTTTAAAACATGAGCAAAAACATTCTGTGAGGCAATTCAGGGCATTTTTACACCCAGCTTTTCTACCTGTGTCCAACAGGGAAAGGCTTTAATGTTCTGCTTTTGAGAACTCCCTGGCAGGGCCTTGAGGGATGAGAGTTCCCCACGTCTCCACACCCTCTGGGTGGGTTCCTGTCCCTGGCAATGATGGCTTTTCTGCTTTTATTCTGCTTTTCCTCAGAAAAAGCAGCACAATTGTACCGATCCTGACAGGACCAGAAGGGTTTTAGGCTGTTTGGAAGTTGATAAAGGGCAGAAGGGATCAGGACTGGTCAGATCCATGAAATTGGCTCAGATATTCAATTTATTCAAATCTTGTGAGCCACAAAGAACCACGGCCCTTTGAGAAATATCCCTCTGGAAAGGGAAGGGAATGAGGACCTGCAGGGGCAGTGGCGATTTGGAGGTGAAGGCCCCAAAAATGGAGGGAAATCGCCAAATTATTTAAGGCACAACTGAGTTTTCCAGTGCCCAGCTCCAGGAAAGGTGAGGAACTGGTCCCAGAGCCACACTGGGGGAATGAGCTCCCTGACAGGAATTTTAAATTGTTTGGTCTTCTCCCAAAAGCGAAGTAAAAATTAAAGTATAATAACATTTTAATAAAACCACTTAAAATAACTTCATATTCCTTTCCCCACCACAGAAAATAATTTTATTGTGCATTTGACAATAAATCCAGTCAATTAATGGAAGAAAACCAGGTTTCAGGATATGAAATGACACTGCCAGTTAAGAAAAAGGAGCCACAGTTTTTTCAAAAAGCTGCCTCTTAGGTAGAACCCGAATGGAAGTACTGCCCCAAGGTGGACTTTTGTGCTGAATTATAAACTGATAAGCTCCTTTTTCCTGAAAGGGTTAAAAAAAATAATCCCGAGCACCAAAACTAGAGCTGCTCCAGCCCTGTCGGGTGCAGCACATTACTGCAGTTCTTAATTAAGAACAAACAAATTCTATTAAAATACAAAAAGTGCTCAAGCGTCTTAAGGGAAGGGAAATTTAAAGTCTGTTAAACTGAATTTCTCAGGTATGTGGGATTCCCAGACCCTCCACAGCACGGCTTGGTGCCCTTCCTGTGACGTCCTTGAAGAGGTTTTCCTCTGGAGACAAAAATGGCAACTTTTCCTGCTGGTTCACGCTCGGATTTTTCCCCCAGAGGCACAGGCAGGGAAATGCCCTCTCTCTGCTGGCAGCAATCCCACAGCCCTGCTCCCCTGGGCTCCCAGCTGGCACAGGCCCAGAGCTGACAGGCTCCTGCTTGGGTGGAAAATGTTCCGAAATCTCTTCTGGCACGTGAAGAGGATTCATTTCTTCCCAGGAGAAGCAGAGATCCCAGGGCTGGCGGGGAGGGAAGGGCAGCAGGCACAGGATTTGTGGCCAGGCTCAGAGGGCAAAGCACGAACTCTGCCGGGGCAGCTCCCAGCAGAAAAGGGCATTTTGGGTTTTTTGGGGTTGTCCCAGGTGTGGAGCAGCCCTGGGAGGCTCAGCTCTCCCTGACTCACCCACAGCACTCCGGGTTTCCCTCTGCACACAGAGCTCTGCTGAGAGCCAAACTCTGCTCCTGCAGCTGCATCAGGGGGATTTTACAGCGGGGATTTATTCCCTCTCCAGTGGAACAGGTTCTGCTCCTTTCTCCTTCACTGTCACAAAATTCTGTACGTCTGAAACACTCCAACTCCAGCTCCCCTGAGCCACAGATTTTTTTTCTGACTGATCTTCACTCTGGTTTTACCACCTGCTGCTGAGGGGTTTTTATTCCCTCTCTTTGTTGAGTGTCCCCAGGTTCAGGTTTTATCTCTTCATTTCGGCTCCAAATCTGTAACTGAGGCAGTGGGAAAGGTTTTCACACAGAGTCCAGGTAAGGTTGTGCATAAATAATGGGTAGAAACATGATATTCACAAAACCTGTTTTGGAAACAAGTGGAAGGTGGAATGAAATGGGCTTTAAGGTCCTTCCCACCCAAACCAGTCTGGGATTCGAAGATTAAAAGCTGCAGAGAAACAGATCTAATTTAACCAGCTCAGACCTCAGCAGCTTTATAATCACCCTGGGCAACTGCTTTGAAGTGTGTCCCTTCAAACTGGAATGAATCAGATTTGATAAAAATAAAAATCTTAATAGAAAAATAACAATTTATAGAGTTCTCTTTGCTTCAAGCATTAACAAAAAGGAGCGTTAAGTCTTTGAAATTCTGTGTAGCAGGCTGAGATGGCATGTTAAATATTTGAAATGAATGTGAAATTAGAGAATCATCTGCTGGCTTTAGCCACAGTCTGGCTTTAGGTATTTATTATTTAAAAGGTGAAAAAAGCCAACTTTCTGACAAAATAATCATTGGGAGTTTAATTAATCCCATAAACAGAAATCCAGAAAAATGCAGGGTTGGAAAACAGCTTTTCTCTCCAAATTACTGGATTTTACATATTTACATTTTTGTTTAGAATCAACAAACAGGGTTTTGTGAGAGCTGTCATTAAATCCCAGGCTGAAGATGGGACTGGGCAGTCCCCAGTTCTCACTTTGCAGCTCGGGTGGCACAGCAGGGTTTGCAGGTGAAGGATTTGCAGGAAAACACTGTCAAGGGTTTTTCGCACAAAAGCAATTGTGACCCTTTTCCAGGGGGAAGTTCTGGCACGGAGAACCACGAGATGTTTCTGTTGTATCCCAGGGATGCAGCTTCGGGGGATTTGTGCGTTTAGCAGGGAAGAAAGGAAAAACTCAGGGTTTAAATGGAGAGGTTTGGAGAGCAGGAGCACCCTGGGAGCACCGAGCCCATGGGGAACAAAGCCCTGGCAGCTCCTGCAGCACCAGAGCCGGGCCCAGAGCAGGGGGGAGAAGATTTTCTCACTGAGCATCATCCCACGGTGCTGCAGCCCCCTCAGGAGGGGTCATTTCTCCCTGGCTGGAGGATACAAGGTCTGCACAGGACCTGTTTCTATGTCAGCAGCCCTTTCTCTGCCTCACACATGGGAATTTCTCTCACTTCACACCGCATTGTGAATTCTTGCACAACCACCTTGGCAGCTGCCTCTCTCTGCCCCACCTGCCTTCAGCTCTTCCAGAGCAACGAGCTCCCAGCTCGTCCACCTTCCAGGAGCTGATGATGCCTGTGGGTGCCACCCAGCTCAGGTCATTCTGGGATTCACTCTTTAATTTTGAACATCTTCAAATACTCCATGGAAGAGAATAAACGGCAGCAGTGACAAACATGAGACTCTGGCAGTGTGGTGGCACCTTCCTTGCCTTCCTCAGCCACCACTGTGAGGGTCACCATGGTGCCCACGTCCCTGAGGAGCTGCAGGACGCTGTCACAGGAGAGCTCCACCATGGACTGGCCGAGATTCAGTCAGCCACCTTCAGCTTCCCACTCTGGCCAGCCTTGATAACCCTCCCAGCCCTGTGAGGAATCACCAGGAGCCAAGAACAGGCACAGCAACACCATCAGTATTTGTGGAATCACGGAGTATCCTGAGTGGGAAGAGATCCACAGGGATCAAAGTCCAGCTCCTGGCTCTTCACAGGGCAGCCGCAAGAATCCCACCCTGTGCAGGTCAGAGAAGCATCAAACAGACCCAGAACTGCCACAGTCAGAGAATCAGGGAATATCCTGAGCTGGAAGGGACCCACAGGGATCACCCAGTCCAACCCCTGGCCCTGCACAGACACCCCAACAATCCCACCCTGGGCATCCCCGGCAGCGCTGGCCAAACACCCCTGGAGCTCTGGCAGCCTCAGGGCAGTGCCCATTCCCTGGGGAGCCTGGGCAGTGCCCAGCACCCTCTGGGGGAGGAACCTTTCCCTGATCCCCAACCTAAACTCCCCTGGCACAGCTCCAGCTGCTCCCTCAGGTGCTGTCCCTGTCACAGAGAGCAGAGATCGGAGCTGCCCCTCCTCTCCTGCTCCAAAGGGTGGCACTGCTGGTACAGGAAAAACCTGCAAATAATGAGGAATATTTCACTGGGGTGAATGGAGACACCAACCCAACAGCACGGCCTTGTCACGTCCAGGGTGCTGTGCCTGAAGGCAAACACGGGAAGGAAATGGGTCACAGGGATGAGTGAGCCCGTGTGGCCCCGGAGTGCTCTGGAGCAGATGGTTTTGCCACAAATAATGCAGTTTTCCATTTCAAGCACGGAAAGGGTCAGCACAGAAACGTCTTGCTGGCCTTCAGCTCCCCTGGCAGCCTGTGACAGGGGATGGCTGCTGTCCTTCCCGTGGAAAAAACCCTGGCACTGTCTTTCAGGCCACCACCACCACCGAAATGTGAAGTTCCTATTTCTGGTACTGAGCCCCCAGCCTAGGGATTGCCTCAGGAACTGAGCTACCAGGGGTCAGTCCCATGTGGTTATGGGTTCCCATCAGACCCTGTGGTTATGGGTTACTCTCCGTGGGGTTGGAGGAATCAGCTGTCAGTTGTAGGTTTGGAGACTCTGTCTCTGGTTTAGCCCTTCTGGCCATGGATGTATCACTCCGTAGTTTCAGGTTCGCAATCCACGGCTCCGGTTTGTCTGCAGTCTTGGAGGTATCGTGTAAATCCCAGGTTTGGACTCCGTGGTTCCAGTCCAGGATGAAGATAATCCCAAATTTGACTTAATAGGGAAGGACCACGTGTTCCCAGTGTTTCGGGAGCAGATGAGAGGCGGCCCAGGGAGGCCAAGGCCAGGCAGACCCGTCCGTGGTGACAGCTTTTGTCTGGGAGCCATCCTTGGCTGTACTCAGTTTCAGAGGGAGAATCGAAATGTCGTCCCCAGCCCCTTGTGGGGAATGGCAGCTCTTTTCCACGGGAAGGGAGGAAGGCAGCCCCCGTGTTTCAGGTGCAGATGAGAGGCGGCCCCGGGGAGTCCAAGGCCAGCCAGCCCGGACAGTCCTGGTGGCCTTGGTCTGGCAGGAATCCTGGGATATTTGTCATTTTAGGGCTGGAATCTCACTGTCAGCCGCAGGACCCCAGCCCGTGGTGGGGAGGGGCGAAGAGTGGCTCTTGGCCTCAGGAGGGGAAGCCCAGCACCACAGAGCTCGGGGAGCAGCACGGAGGCCACCGTGGAAAGGCCAGGGCCGGCCACACCCGGCAGCCCCAGCAGCTTCCGTCTGGGAGCAACTTTAGGATGAATGTTGGTTTCCAACCCCTAAACTTCTAGGACGAATGTTGGTTTCCAACTCCTAAAGCTGCCAGTGTCCAAGGGCTGCTCCCAGAAAGAAGCTGCCAGGAGCAACGGCTCTGGCTGGACTTGGCCTTCCAGGGGCCATCCCACAGCTGCTCCCCAGACACCGGGGCACTGGTCTTTTCTTCCGATGGAAAACAACTCTGTAAACCTAAACCTAATCCTAACACTAACCACTAAACCTAAAGTTAAATCAAACCCAAACCATGTACTCTAAAACCTAAGACTAACATTAATCCCCTAACGCTGACCCTAAACCTGATCACATCCCCTAACCCTCATCGCTAACCATAAACCTAACCCTAAAACCATAAACCTAACCATAAACCTAACCCTAAAACCTAACCCTAACCTTAAACCTTAGACCAAACGCTAAATCCTAACCCCTAAACCTTAAACCCAACTCTAACCTTCACCCTAATACCACTCCTAACTCTAACCCTAACCCTAGCAAATAGACAAGAAAGATAAATATTGAGGTGAGTAGAAAGTAGATACTTGCAAGATCAATAGCAAGGTGAATCAAAAGATATTAAAAGGATAATAAAATGTACATACCAGAAACGTGAATAAAAGGAAAAATAGGAAGTGGGTACCAGAAAGATGAAAAACAAACTGAATAGAAAGTAGACTATAAAAACCACACTGCAGCTATAAATAAAGAGAGGAATAGAAAGTAGATATTAGCAAGATTGATAGACCACGGATACCTAAAAAGTGGAAGGAGCCAGTTCCAGGCTGGGACTCTCTGTTTCCGGTTCATTCTCCATGGTCCTGGAGCGCTTGCCGGCTTTTTTATTTTTTTACTGTGGCTCTGGTTTTGACCCTTTTTATGCCGTTTTTGTGTGTGTGTTTTTCATTTATTTTGGGTTTTTTGCAGTTCTTTGTGCTTCAGGTGTTTGCTGTTGGTTACGGGGCGGCAGTGGAAAAAAAATTGGCCCCTAATTTTCATATACAATGGAATATTTGCATAATTACTCATTAATAATTATTCTTCAGTGCTCCATATGGGAGTAAGTGGGGTGGAGAATAATAGTAATAATATGAGAGGTGTTACTCCAATCTGGAGCACTATTTATGGGCTTTATGCACTACAAATAAAAAGAAGACAAATAATAGCGTCTGGTGCAGAAAATGCCATGCTGCCTGGAGGCAATTTTTAATTTATTTAATTTCTTTAATTCTAGAAGCCTGAACAGAACCAGCTCCTGTATCAGACTGAAGCAGCCACTTCACCGGACCTAAAACGCCGCACGAAGAGCGAGCGGGGTCCGGGGCGGGGATGAAACCGCGCCGCGAATTCCCTGGAAAAGCGAAGATCCCAAAAGCCCAGCAAACGTCACTCGGCCGCCCCGGCAGGAGCCGGGTGGTGCCGCCCCGCGCCCCCCCCTCCGCGCCCCCCATGGTCTCTCCCGCCCCTCCAGCGCAGCAGGCCCCGCCCCCCTAGAGTATAATTTGA